>JAJHUR010140163.1:0-22482 GCA_027495735.1 Lutjanus campechanus | reverse complement strand
GCTTTGTGTCCCCTGTTTCCCCCGAGAGAGAGACAGCGATAGTGAGAGCATAGGAGGCTGTGTGAACACAGGAGGAGGCGATGAGAAGGGGATGTGTTGACAGCGAGAGCGCTAGTGCTAAAAAGGTTTTCAGGGTGGAAGGCGTAGGTGAGAGTGTGAGTGTACAGGTGAAACACAGATGCAAACTAGTACTCATTAATAGAAGCGCCTGACAGGACTGATGATGAGACGACATGCTGCCAAATAATTAAAGGGACAGTCCGGATTATTTGAAGTGGGGTTGTATGAGATACCTATCAGTAGTCAGTGTATTAGCTACATATTTTAGCCCATAAAAAGGCTATACTTAGAATATTTCAGACAGCCTTTTTTGAGAGAAACTGCTGTCATATAAGCCAAATGTAGCCCTCGCCAAACCAACCAAACTCCATAGGCGAAGTCAGTAATTTTACCTTGCAGAACGTAGGAGTCGCTGGTCTACCGCTGCCTCGATCAGTTAGTTTCTTCATGTTATTGTGTGACTTCAGTGAATCCCAACTAAACCTTTGAGAATGCAGAAGTCACACAATAAAACAAACAAACTATTTGATCGAGGCAGTGGTAGTCCAGCAACTCCTGTGTTCTGTGGGGAAAAATGACTGATTTCACCTGTGGAGTTTGGTTGCTTTGGAAAGAAAGATATTTGACTCATATTATGACGGCTGTTTCCCATCACAACAGGCTGTCTGACGGCAAAGTAAAGCTGTGTAAATACTTCAAAAATAGCACACACTTAGACTGATATTGACTTACTTAGGTGGACCTTTTTGAAGTGGCTAAAATACATTTTGCTGCTGACCCAGTCCACAGCACTTCATTGTTTGGCTTCCTTGTTGGTACTCAAGTACCTCATGTAACGCCACATCAAATAATCCTAACTATTATTACTACCCTTTAATCAGATTTTTGTTATTCAATGTTTGTTCAATAAAATGTCAGAAATTTTAAAAAAATTAAAAGACCAAAGCCAAAGATTTGAGATTTTGAGAAGCAGGACTCAGTGAATGTTTGGCATTTTCCTAGAAAAATGACTTAAAAGATTAAGTCATTTTCTGTCAATTAAATAATTGAGTGACTGTTTCACCACTAAAGCAGCAGGTGAGGGTTAAGTGGGCACAGTCAGAGTAAAACAAAGTGGAAAAGGGAGAAAGTGAAAAATGAACCAGCCTTCTCAACAATTCATCATCAGTCAATCAGTCACACTCAACCAGGATGTAGAAAATATACCTGAGAATACTCCAAAAACACGCCGGCCTTTGTCTCTCCCTCTCTGTCAGGCGCGGCTAACATGCTCGCGGGCCAGAAGAAGAACCTGCTCGCCGTGGCCAAGAACTGGTACCATCAGTTCTCCATCCACACGCTAAGCCTCATCCAGGGGAACAAGTCGGTGTGCGGCTTCCACCTGGGCTACCTGGACGGGGAGATGGAGCTCATCAGCCAGGCCATGAACACTATCCTGGGTCTCTACAAGGAGGGCAAAATCAAGCCCCGCATCGACTCCACCTGGCACCTTGAGCAGGTTTGTGTTTGAATGTGGCTCTTTACACCTGGAATTAACATGTTTCTTGGTTACATTCTCTGTCTACCTGAGGGACAATTATTAATCATTAGTCAAATAACTGTCCTTAAGAATTTAACCAATTAAAAATGCATTAATCAATAATTAAAAGATAGATTAGAAATGGCCTTAATTGTGCCTCATTTGACATTTTGTCTTATGAAGCCATTTGTTGAATAAGGAAACTTAAAATGAGTTTTGTATCTTATTAAGTATTAATCAGTTAATCAAGTGTTAGTTTTTTCATCTAGAAAAATGCACAAAATTTGCAACCCTAGTAGCTCCTGCATGAAACCGCTCACACACCGCACAAGGTCTGTGGATTATCTTTAGTAACTGGGTCATGATTCCTGGAAAGACACACTGCTGTTGAGCTTTTCAAATGTATTTTTTGTTTGGGTGCTTTTAGCACCACAAGCTGAGTGCCACCTGGAGCCATTATATTCGAGAGAAGGCAGACATCTCCACAGCTGATATCTCCAAAACTCTGCAGCTCACACTAAAACAATCTAGGTAGATAAATAGCACTACAAGCCAGAGGAAAAATATGTAATTTTTTCCTTTTAGGTGAACTGTCTCTTTAAAAACAAAATTAAGTGGGTAAATTCAGCCTTTTTTCTCCTGATCTTTTTGCACCCAGATGTCAATAGCGAACGATGCAGTTTGCACCCGGGGTGTAAATTTGCCACTGTGACTGTTTGCACCCCCATGGCAGAGAAACGTAACCAAGTAGTTTTTGTGCTTAACCTAACCAAAATAGTCTTGTTGCCTACATGAAACCAAGTACTTTTGTTGCCTAAATCTAACCAATTTGTTTTGTAGCCTACCCAATCCTAACCAACTTGCAGCTGAAAACTGAAGATGACTAAAAAAGACAAGTCAACAAAGCGTTACTTGGGGCTTAAACTGTCCTCCCGCGGGACAGTCCTGTACTTAACCCATGCAGCCACTGCATCATTCTCTGCCAAATGACTTGGGAGCAGTGTGAACAGTTGAATAGCTGCCATCTGCCTATTTTTACCCATGTGCAAATAAACACTCTGTAAATGTATCAGTAATTATCTATATTGTCTGAAATTAAACATTTTATTATCCTGATTTTTTCAGCTTTATTGCCTAGCCCTAATCTAGTAGATACCATATCACAATATAGTATATCTTCATTGTAATAAAAAAAAACATATATTAGCCACATAAAAACCTATTTATGACTATTTGAATTGCTGCTCTTACGCTGAAGATGTACTTTCATTGCTTCGCCTTTGTTCAGATCAGATCCTTATCTGGCTCGTTGTTAGTGTGACTGAAAGCCTCCCTGTGCACCTCAGTGTGGATGTCCACATGATTCACTGTGACATGTCTGCTTTTACACCTGAATTACATCCTTTTTTTTTTTTTTTAACGACATGTGCTTGCAACCCAGTCACCCAGAATTCATGTGAATGCCAGGTGGGTTTGTGCGCGTGCGGGGTTTGCAGCGGGATCTGCAGGAGCAGCTGGGTGTGGCTCTCTCTCAGATTCAATAGGGCTCAACACTCAACAGACAAAGTTTGTCCACAAGAAGAGACGTGTCTTCTACAGCATAACTCAATCAGCCAGACAGAGTCAGATTGTTGCTGACAAAATTAACACTGCTGACAGATATGAATGGAAAGAGTGTGAAAAAAAACAGTGAGGGAAGGAGGGAGTCCGAGGCTGACATCTTCTGTTGTCAAAGTCGGAGCTGGTCAGTATTTTGGCCTGTGCGACTGCAGCCGGAGAGAAACACCCGCTGTCTTTCTCCGCCATCTGACGCCCTTTCTCTGCCTCTCCATCTGTCTGCTCTTTATATCAGACTGTCTTTAGGTTATTGACTCCCTCTCCGTCTCTCTCCATCTCGCTGTATTCTCTCTTTCTCCCTCCTCACAGTGCATCTTTTTTGCTTTTTCTCTCTTGTTGCTATGGTGACATCCTTTAGTCAGTGTGTGCGTCTGTCTTAGGGAGGGGCCCTGATGTATGAGAAAGAGACATGGAAGGAGCATGGAGAAAAAAGAGGTATATCTCAGTCTGGTTTGAAGAGACTGGGTGTGTAAAGTTTCGAGTGTATGTCTGCGGACAGCGACACTTAGCAGCATCAAAGACAAAAAGCTTGTTGGCCGATAGTTAATCAGATAAACGATCAATTATCACAAGCAGGGTACAAATGCCACGCCCTGACCCCATCTATCGCAGCCATTCCTCTTTTGTCCCTCTTCATCTTTTTTGCTCCAATAATCAATAAACATTCTCGGACAATATATGAAAATTAGCATCCCTCCCTCCCTGTGGTTCGTTATCTACATCTGCGCTGATACCCAAGAGGATGATGGTCATGTCTGCAGCCGCAAATAGCACACTCCAGTCCGAGATGCCCGGGAGTCAGAGAGGTTGACAGATCTTCGAGAGTGAAGGGTGGAAGTGGGTGGAGTCGTCAAAAGAGCCTCAGACGCTCTCACTGTGACTTTCATTCACATTGAAGACGATTCTCATAATTCACCGACTCACCCCTCCCTCCCTGCCCTCCTCAGTCCCTCTCTTTCGGTTTCGGCAAGGCGCGCTCCTCATCTGAAGGACACCAGTTGCTCCCTTCATCCCCGCCCTCCCTCACTTCGAACTCCCCCACCCCTTCTTTCCCATGTGTCTGAGTCGTCAGGGCCACGTTTCAGCCAGGCTTTACGTTGCTAGGAGATGGCCCTGTTGCCGTGGCATTGGTCGTTAGGTGGTCTGCCTGCCTCGCACGAAAGAGGGGGATTGGAGGAAGGAGGGAGATGGGAAGCGATGGAGGCAGGAACAGACAGTGGACAGAGCTCGGTGGTCAAGAGGAGGGTGGGGTTGGTCCGGCTGGGATTCTCCTCCCCTCAGTGTGATTGACAGTCAGTGGGAACCAGTTAGTTGATCCATCATTTGATGGGGGTGTGGCTGATTAGTGTCTGTCCCCAAAAGTAATTACAGGAGAAATCTGTAATATATTTACTGTATAATAACCATAAAATGACCATGATATGTCATCAGAAATGAAGGGAAAATGCCCAGGTGTTGACCTTTTAAATTTCTATTCTGGTCCGCAACTTGTATTGCTGTTTGCCCATTTCATGTTGAGGAGTGACGACTTCAGATTACAAATTGACAGTTAGAAACAGCTGATCAACTTAAAGCGCAGGACTCGTAGTCACTTGGTATTGTCAAATTATAATGCTGCGCTCATCTTACGCTCCTGCAGTGTTCCTGCAGCCTGTCTGAGCTTCCTCAAGTCTGTGTCTCCAACTCACTATTTGGACTGCTGTACTCATTTTTGGACGCGCAATTATAATCATTGTTCCACAGACTAGAAGAAAATTTTGATTAAGTACAAAGATCTTGCATGATCAACATTATTGTGGATTATCCACTGCTACATTTACAACAGTTTTAACCCAGTAGTAACCCACTACTACAAAGATTTTTCATATTTGTTTGATTTTGAGGCCCCTGTGGACAAATGCAGTAGTTTTTCTCCATAATAACCACTAATTATAAAGTCAAAAATAAAATAATCTAAATAAAAAAATCTCCTGCTTCATTTTAACTGGCCACTGCACTGCTCACTGTAACTTTGCCTGTGAAAATGTAAATACGTTTCATCTGATTTCAAGGACACTCTGCCAGGCATTAAGAATAACTATACAGAAACAGCTGATCGTCTCGCTGATGGTCTTGTTAAGTTATGTAGGTCAAAAAGAGGCTGCAGTAATAAGACAATGAAACTGTAGTGGAAGGTGACATGTTGCTGGTATAATGTCAGTATGACTATCAACAGATCATCTACAAGGTCTATTTTTGCTAAAAGAAGTAATGTGAGAAAAATAGGTGACACGCCAAATCTCTAGATGACGTTTGGGATTTACTTGAAAAACTGTGAAGCTGTCCTTTAATAACGTGATGTAATACTATCTGACAGCAGTGGTTTATCGATTGATTCTGCAGCGGCCTCTTCCATCAGAGGAAAAGGAGTGAATACAGCAAACATGAATGGTTTCATTGGTCTTATTTCTGTCACTGCTTCACATCTTCATTTTATGGTATATGAATTCACACACGAACCATTAATAAACTTCACCTGTTAGCCTGAAAACAAAAGCCCACTTCTCTGAAAATACACTGTGGAGTTGGAGCTCAGTGGCTGCCTATCTTACTGCCCGCCACACTCCATTTACATATCGCTCAATTAAACTGTTATAAACATCTACTCCTCCTAAAAGATCATTAATGATATCTTACAACTCATAAACAGACACTAACTCGTACAGCGAACATTTGCATTTAATTTGAGCTCTAATTAAAGTGAAATGGGCAAATAAGAACACAAGTTATGGACCGGAATAGATATTTCACATCTCTTAGCATTTTTCCTTAATCTCTGATCTCATCATGGTCATTTTATGATTTATTACAGTAAATATATCACTGATTTCCCCTTTAACTTAAAATGCACAGCGATAAACACATTTTAATGTGGAGAGTTAGGGGAGTGTGCGGTTTAATTAAAATAAATGTGTTGTTCGGTAGCACTGGGATATTAGATAAAATGATGCAAAAAAACAAACAAACAAGAAAAACAAGCTCTTACTCTCTGTATTTCATTATATTTATACTTCTAATACTAATACTGAAAGTACCTGTTGTTCCCCTCATTTATTTTGTTATCCTTTTTTTCTCCTTTTCTTTTTGTCGCTGCATCAATTTCATTTCCCCTCAAAGATTATTAAGTCTCATTGAAACAAACGTAGTTTCTCATATACTGCATATTGAAGTGATGTTTGAGGAAGCCGTAAGATTTGTCTCTAGTCTGTCTGTGGTATCAAAACAGAAGATTAGAGGCACAGAGCGCATGGAAGCTGCTGTGCATGTGTGTTGGTGGAGGAGAAGCTGTCTACTACCGCAAACCCTGGGTAGATTTTTCTCAATGACAGGTGTATTTAAAATCTCCCTCACTCATTCATCTCGCCTTACATAACCGTCTTTCTCCCTCCGTCTCTCCTCCTCCAGGTGGGCGACGCCATGAGAAAGATGCAGGAGAGGAACAACATCGGCAAAGTGATCCTCACCACGGACCCCATGCCCGAGGAAGAGAAGAAGGAGGAGCCCAAGAAGGAGGACAAGAAAGAGGACAAGAAGAAGGACGACAAGAAGAAGGACGACAAGAAGAAGGACGATGCCAAGAAGGAGGAGAAGAAGGACGACAAGAAGAAGGAGGAGCCCAAGAAGGAGGAGAAGAAGGAGGAGGAGAAGAAGGAAGAGGTCAAGAAGGAGGAGAAGTGAGAAGGGGAGGGATGGATAGTCAAGCAGACCAGCAGGGAGTTTGTGTCCTGGGAGCGGGAGGGGTGTGGGATGGGATGGTGGGGTGGGGGGGGGGGGAGAGGGAGGGGGGGGGGGGGGGGGGGGGGGATGGAGTTAGGAGGGTAGATTACAATATTATCACACCACTGTCGATCTTTCATCTCTTCCACCTCCCCTCCGCTTTACCCTCTTGAGTCCTCACTGGCAGTGATTGCTCCGGCCTGGCTCCACCCACCCCCCCCCTCCATCATGTTGTCTTGCTTTTATCTAAAAAAGAAAAAATTGTAACATCTTGAAAGCTCTCGAGGAAACGGAGCAAAATTTTTTCTTACAGAGACAAGAGAGCCGTGGAGGATTGTGGGTAGGGTCCAGGCCTGGGGCAAATTACTGTTTCCTTGACAACTGTAATCCCCGCCCCGCCCTCGACCCCCATGCTCTCCTCTCCGCACCTCAACTCCCACTGTGCTAAATTGTTCTGCTCTGACTTCCACCTGCCGCCTCCTCTTCCTCCCTCCCCTCACTGTGCTGAGTCCCCCCCCCCACTTTCACCCACCTCCCACACCACCAACACCACCACCCCCCACCCCTGCCCCATCCACGGGCCGGACCCTCAGAAAGGCACAAAGACAGGCAGGAAAAAAAAAAAAAACAGAGAACCACACCCTCCCACACGTTGCACTCTTTGAGTGTCCAACGCTTAGTTATGTCACTGAGGATGAGTCAGAGACGCCTGTGATTGGCTGATGCACCGCAGCTCCCCTGGAGATATTTGATCATGATGTTCGACTGCTCTGACAATGGCCTATGATTGGTTATCATTTATACGGCCTGAGCTTCATCAGTGGCGAGAGAAACGGCTCCGTTATGCATGTGCTCCCACCAAAAAGTTAAAGGGACAGTTCACCACAAAATCAAAAATACATATTTTTCCTCACACCAGTAGTGCTATTTATCCATCTAGATAGTGTTGGTGTGAGTTTCTGAATATTGGCTAGATGGCACTTGACTTGAGCACCAAAAAATACATTCGCTAAATACGGTCTCTTTCCACATGACCTGGTTACTCAATATAATCCACAGACCTTGTTGTGAGCAGTTTCATATAGGAACTATTTTGTTTTTACCAGAAAGAAATCCTGCACATTCTACAACAGGAAGAAAGTGGTTCCAGTAGATCAGGGTCGTCAGTATTTTCTGACATTTTATAGACGAAACAACTAATTGACTAATCGAGAAAATAATCGATAGATTAATCAACAGTGAAAGTCATTGTTAGCTGCAGCCCTAGTCAAATATACAAAGTAGTAAAAGACAAAGTAGACATTTTTCTCAGCTACTGTTAACATCACTCACTACAACCACTTGGCTAAAGTGCACCTGATGGAAATGGCTATATAATATTGAGATGCTATCTACATATACTGACATCTCGTGGCTAGATGCATGGATAAAAAATCCTGTACTTCTATGTTTTTTAAAAAAAGAGCATAGAATTGTATTGCGCAAATTATATTCTTTGCAAACTTTCACCAGATTTGGACTGTGACATATTTATGGTGGATCCTAGTGGAGAAAGAAAATAGTTCCAACATTAAACAGCTCGAAACAAGGTCTGTGGACTATCTTGAGTAACCCAGTCATGATTTCTGGAAAGAGACACTGGTGTTCGGTTTTTCAAATGTTTTTTCTGGCGCTTTGAGCTTCACCAGCCGAGTGCCATTAAGTTCCATAATATTCAAGAGAAGGCAGACATCTCTCCAAAAACAATCTACGTGGATATTTAGCACTAATTTTTGATTTGGAGGGGTAAACTGTCCCTTTGTTGTAGTGACTTGCCTGAATATGAATTTCCCCCATAATGAGCCTTTCTGTGCGGCGTTGAATAGGGAGGCAGAAATCATTGCTCAGCTTCCTTCTCCTTAGTTACAGATTTTTCTAGCTGACCAACTGTTGGCAAGAAGTGCGCAGTGCCAATTAAGAGAGAATTTGTTTCTGTTCAAACAAGCCACACACACACAGACACATACACACACACAAACATACACGCTCTGAATGTGATGAAAGAGGCACTGTCATGCTGAGACAGTGAAGCGTCTGAAAATGAGCAAGTTAAGAAGGTGAATGCCGGTCCTTTTCCCCCTCAGGATCGGGGCTTTTTCCTCCTCCCCTGATCCTCCTCGAGGCATTCCGTGGCATTCTGCTCCTTTCACAGCGACCGCCGGCCTGTCGATCACCCTGACCTGAGAGAGAGGAGAATTCAATTCAAGCTGGCGTCCATACTTCGCCTCCCCTCCTTCTCTCTCTACTCCCTCCTCTTTCCATTTCCCTCTCTATGGTCGGCATAGCAACAGGCGTCAGGCTCGTCAGAGAAGGCACTGTGGTCTGTTTCTCTGACTCCCTCGTCTCTGCCTCCCTAACTCTAGATCTGCCAACAGTCGGTGCTGTCGACCAGTATTTCAACAGGTGTAGAATGTATTCAGGGTTTCACATGATCAAATGAGGAGGTGAGGTTAGTGCTGCGCTATCAAACAGCTTGTTCAAACCAGACTGAAATCCAAGAATTGACAGTTTGCGCAATTCGCAATATTCTGGCTAAAACCAGTATGGCCAGTGTGAGTTTTATCTCACTGGTGTAGTGATGGGCGGATGAAGCCTTGTGAAACTTTGGGGGCTTTCTCTCTATTTGTGCCAAAAAAAAAAAAAGATGTGAAGCTTTGGAGCTTCAAACTCAGCAAAAACAGTGACATCTGGTGGTTTGCAGGGGTTATGGCAGCCCTTCAAGACAGCACAACGCCACACCTTGCTGACATTGTTTTAGGCTCCTATGTGCAATAAAAGTCCAAGAAGCCTGCATATTATTAAAGAGACAGTTCACCCTAAAATTAAATATATTTCAAATGGCCTGTAGTGCTATTTATCCAACTACGCAGTTTTGGTGAGTTGCAGAGTTTTGGAGATATCTACTGTAAAGATGTCGACCTTCTCTCTGATGTAATAGGACTAAATGGCACTCGGTTTGTGGTCCTCAAAGTGTCTAAAAATGCATTTGACAAATTCAACTCCAGCGTCTCTTTCCAAAAATCAAGACCTGGTTACTCAAGATAACCCACAGACTTTGTTGTGAGCAGTTGGAGCAGTGGAGCAGTTTTCTTTCTAGTAGAACAAAAGTAGCTGTGGTTGATTTTTACTGCAGGAGGAAAGTATTTCCAGTAGATTCTTTTTGTGAGCAGTTTCATATTGGAAATACTTTCCTTCTGCATTAGAATCTACCAGAACTACTTTCTATTTACTAGAAAGACTGTACATGCAACAGCATGACAGGCTGTAAACTTTACAAGCTAAGTCTCTAAATCACCACAAACCACAGAACTAACTGTGATGGAAGCGGTGAAGAGTGATAGAAACGGAGTGCGGGTGACACGCTGTCAGCCACGTCACCAGAGCGCACCAGTGGAGCGTGCAGAACAGGTGACGCTTGCTTGTTTGCTTGTGCTTGTATTTGCCACTGACAGGCTCAGATTGTTATTCTAAGTGTTTGACAACATCTTGGCAAGGATCCCTACAGAGACGGACCTTTGTTTTTAGAGAGTTAGATATGTTTTGTTTAACTAGAAACAGCTGTTTTATTGCTCTTGCCAAACTAACCAAACTCCCTTTAAAAAAATTTGACATCATCATCGTCATCTTCTGTCAAACTCGACAGAAATTAAATAAAACTCACCATAGACATATGTTATGGCATACATATATATATATATATATATATATATATATCTTTGAATATTCATACTGAACAACCAAATCTGATTCGACAGGGAAATCTTAGTTGGGAACAGCCCTACATCGACACAAACTCACAGGAGCTTCAGTATCACCCGCCCATCTCTACACCGGTGTAAAGCAAAACAAGTGTAATCCTCAGTATTTCATCACAAATCCCACTTGGTGGACTCTAAATCTTTCATGTAGGAGGATATTAGACATTTCTCCACCTGCCTACCTGCCTGTCTGTGAGCCCGGCCCCGGTGTTGAGACTCAGATGGTGACTAGTGACTTTGTAAAAAATGAAAACAAAAATGTTTGAAAAAAAAAAAAAGAAAAAAAGTTGTTGTGTTAGCATGAGTGGCCTCCCTCATGTGCTGTGTGTGGTGTGCCATTGTGTGTGAAGATGTGTGTGTCCTCAGGTCGTTTGTCAGGTTTTAAAAGCACCCACCCTTGCCCCTCGCCCTGTCACATACCCCCCCACCCCTCGCACTACTCCTGCAGCTACAGTATTATGTAGCCCCCACCAACCCCACCCTCCCCTCTTCCTCCCTCCTGTCTGATAAGAGGCCTGTGTTATGAGGACAGTTGGTATTAGTATTTTGCACTCTGCTCGCTGATCTTAATGCACTTACGAGCATGGCAGCCGCACTCCAGTCCCACGCAGGCTTTGATTCTGCTCCAGGTTTGCAGCCTGTTTCCCATCATCTACTCCCAGTGTATCTGCTGAAGCTCAGTGAAAGCACAGGTGGCGCAGACACACACAGACTCACAAACACACACTCATGTAAAGGTCCCCTCATTTTAAGCTTGCCAGTCCCTGCCCGGGCCAATTTCTCCTGGGTGGCAGCTAAAATCAAAGCATTCATCCATCCTGGACTGTGGTAAGTAAAACGTGGAGCAGGAACGGGAGCGGACTGGGCCGGAGTGCGACCGCCACGCTGGTGTGGGGAGTGACTGTGTCCTGTCAGCCTCTGGTTAGTGTTCTGTTCTAATCTGCTGGGCTCCCTTTGTGAACCTGTGGACGGTGCTTCTGTTCCGAGTGCCATGTGAGAAACAAACGCTTCAGTAAAAAAAGAAAAAAAGGATGTTTTACTTAATATGTTATTTTAATTTTACCTTTATATTTCCGTTTGTTTGTTTTGTTTTGTTATCCAAGGGTTTAAAGTTCAAAGCTCATACTCTTTATGTGGGGACCTGCCAACCTGCACTCCTTTTAAATGTGATGAAGTCTTTCTGTTGGTCCGAACCATGTGTGCCAAATTGTATGTATATTCCTCTGTCAATGCTTTGAATATTAACAGTGCATAAAAAATATGAAGAAGAAAATTCTGGTTTTGGATGCATTTCCATCAACCTTGAAGAAAAATGCAAAAGAGTCCTCGTAGTGTGACAGATTTGTATCCCAAAATGCTCATGGGTGCTGACAGAATTTTTGCTGCAGTTTACAAAAGGTTTAACACAATTTGTAGTTTCTGATTGGTTGCAGTCTTGCTCCAGCGTAGGCCTGCACTGTGCCTCTCTCCTTGCACACAGCTTACCTCAATCCGAGGCGCCTCCCTCCGCATTTAAATCCTTTTCACTGTGTTTTACCAGCGCTCACGTCACGTCGACCACTACAGGTCGATTCCATCAAAGTGTTTACAACCATAATATTAGTATCACAGTGAAAAGGAGCCGGACATGGTGCATTTAAGGTTCAAAACTCCACCAAAAGACATATAGATTCACAGAAATCTGCAGAGTCCTTCCAAATCCAAAGCTCCACAGTGTTTCTCTCTATGGATTTTCTTTCAGTTTGTTTCCAAACGGCTTGTATAGCAAGTGAGGGAGCAGATGTTTTCACACAGCTGTGCAGGGATGCCAATAGTGTAACACAGCTGCACAAAACCCCAGCTTATTGGCTGATCATAGCTCAGCCCCGGCCTGTCCCAGACACAACATTTCCGCTTTACAACCGATCTCAGTTCACTCAAGGATTATTAGGGACGTTCCTCTTTTTCCTGTGCTGCATCCGCACAGCCTCTTGGCCGGTGCAACAGTCGCAGTCCAGCAGCAGCAGCCAGCCAGCCAAAAAAACGCCTCTCCGTATCAGCCCTTTCTCTCTCCATACACATTCACAGCAAATAAAACATCTGGAATTTGAAGCTGCATGCATGCATCAGCATGTGGAAAACAGATTATGATCGTTTTCTTTCTTCCAACATTTTCCCCCTCGCTTCTTTTGAGCTAAGATGCCTTTGAGATGAACTCAATCAATTGGGCGGGTGGCCTGCTGCCTGAGAGCACTTCCACCGCGGCGAAGCTGCCGTGTATGTCATCTTGAAATGGTTTCCCAGTCATTCCAGACACTTATGCAAGAGTACTTAGCAACTCAGAGATGCACAGGAGAAAAACAGTGTTTCAAACTGAAAATAAACACACAAAAAAAATCTGAACATTTGCAGTTTTAGATTTGATATTACTAATTAACACTCGTAGTTTTAGGTCTGAGAAATGCACTAAGACAATGAGTGTAGTATTTCCACTAGCTACTCTTCTGTCTGTCTCGTGTTGTATAGCCGAAGTTCTTCACAGACGCCAACTGTTTAGCTTGGAGGTGAATTTCTTTCTGTTTTCTATGGTTTCTCAGGTCATTCCAAACAGCAGTTTTCTTCATGGAGGAAACCACTTAATTTTGCATTTACTAAAACACACACACACAGCATCATTCTGTCTCACTGTGTTTCACTGAGTTCACTGCACAAACTGTCACACCAATTTCCCTTCACACGTCCATGTTTGATGTAAGCTTTAGTATTCCGAGTCAAAAGGAGAGGCTCCGTCAGTGGGTTATTTCCAACTTCAGAGCCGCCGTGTTCACTCATCCACACTGAGAACCCAAACAACCACATCTGCCTGCAGCTATTGTTTCCTTAGCAGTCGTTCTGAAGGTATTGCAATGCGGCAACATCACAGAAACATTGCAGAGATGCTACGGAAGTACAACCTGGCTGGGCTTGTCATGTACAGTACTAGGATGCATGTGTAGTCGACCAGAATATAAGGCATGTGTTTATGTACAGCTCACCTTCTCTTTCCACGGTAGTTTAGTAGTCGTGTAGTGGCGTGGTGTGAGGGAGGAGAATGCCCTTCCAGTCGTGTCAAGTTGCCAACTGAAGCCAATCCACTGCCCCCCCTGTGCCACCTGGGTCCCTGTCCTCACCTGCAGCATGGGCACGGTCATGGCCAGCTGGTACATTCATGAAACACCTTAACCTATCTCTGGGAATGCTTCACTCCACATCCATCCCACTGCACACCTCAGTTGAGTCACCACTGGTAATTTTCTACAAGGCATACCCAACAGGTTGATTTCTCAGCTAGTTCTCCTCTACTCTGTCCTTCCTTGTGTTGTTTCTTTTTCTTTTTCTTCCTGGTTGCAAACACTCGTCTCGACTTTGTTTTTTAAACCCTTTGAATTGATGCTGCTTCTGTGCTTGACTCTGGGTTTACTGCGTGGTGCCATGTTATCCACATGGCCTCTAGAGCTTGTAACGCTTCAGTGTGTAATGTTACCATATGCCTTACATGTTTTCCAGGACTAATAAAAAAAGCATAACAAAATGTCAGGAGATGTGCTTTTTTATTTCTGTGCCCATTGTGAAAATTCTCTCTGAACAGATTTTTTTAAAAGTTAATTAATTTTACCTCCAATATTCCAAAAATATATTTTCATAAACTAGATGATCATTAAACACAGGATGGTACAAAATGTATATCTGTGTAGTACTATACATACAAGAATACACAGAATAGCTGCCGTTTTTTTACAAAATAAAGCTGAAACTCAGAAAATGTTCAAGAATGCTATATGACATACAACCCCAGTTTGAAAATAGTTGAGATGTTGTGTGTATTAAAAACTGATTGGAATGAATTTCATGCCGCATGTTTCAGAAAAGTTGGGAAAGGGGCAGTAAAAACAGAGAAAGTTGTGGAATACCTCATAAAAAAGACCTGTTTAGAACATTTGACATTTGACAAGGGAACATTTCTTAACACAAAACTGCAAGAAATTGAGGGATTTCACCATCTACAATCCATAATATCATAAAATGATTCAGAGAATCCAGACAAATCTCTGCACGTAAGGGGCAAGGCCGAAAACCAACACTGAATGCCTGCGACCTTTGACCCCACAGGCAGCACTGCATTAAAAACCCACATAATTGTATAAAGGACACTACATGGGCGCAGGAACACTTTGGAAGGTGTTTGTCAGTAAATATAGTTTGCAAGTTAAGACTCTACTATGCAAACTGAAAGGCAAATATCAACATATCACAAATCTGAAATGGACTACGCAAAGTGGAAAAGTGTGCTGTGGTCTGACGAGCATTAACTTCAAAAGCCAGCATCTGTCAACGTATGGAGGTGTTTCGGTGCCCATGGCATCATGGGTAACTGTCACATCTGTGTAGGCTCCATTAATGCTGAAATGTATGTACGGGGTTTGGAACAACATATGCTGCCATCCCGATGACGTCTTTTTCAGGGATGGCCCTGCTTATTTCAGCAAGAGAATGCCAACATACACTCTGCACGTGTTACATCAGCATGTCTTTGTGGTAAATGAATTCAGATACTAGACAAAAAGTCAGAAAGTTTTTGCAAATCATTGCATTCTGTTTTTATTTAGATTTTACACAACTTCTCAACTTTTTGGAATTGGGGTTGTAATTAAAAAGACAATGGTGGTTGGTTAAATTTGTCATTTATAAGCAGTTTGAATTTATATTTTTAATAAAAGCAACAGTGTGGCTGTTTTGGAATTAAAATGTAAAAAAAAATCAACTTTCTATATACATCATCATATATCAATAATTTGCTCAAACATACAGCAGCAATAAAACCTGCTACTAAACATAATACAAATATAGTGCAAATGGCTCTAACCACAACAAAGATTTTTTTTTTTAAAAACTACACAAGAACTCCTTACATTGATTTTATTCTTCAGACTTGACTGGTGGTTCCGTGATCCCGTGGGAGGTCAAGACGCTTGACAAGCGACTGAGATAAGTGGAATCTGGGTAACCGTTCCTGAGGGAGACAAAAACAAGACCATTCATCTCAGTTACACAGATCAGCGTGGCCTTCAGTTCTACAGCTCTGTTGAGACACTCCCACTGGCCCCACTCACCCTGTTTTGCCTCCTTGTAGGCTGGTTTTGTGTGGGATACAGTCCCAGGTGACTCTGCCCACTGTGTCTTTGCCCGTCACTGTGAAGGTGAGTCCCTTATGGAAGGCTTTCTCCAGCCTCGGCAGCAGCTTCCTGGCCGTCTCATTGTCAGGTAGGAAGGCTTCGAACATCCCCCTTTGAAATGGATTTCCTGGAGAAGGGTGTCCCTCCTTGTGAGACAAATCAAAGACACAGTCACCCCACAATCCAAAATACATATTTTTCTTCTTAACTGTACTTGTCTGGTTGTATATGTCACATTAACATTTACCTTTACCTTTTATGATTTATGGAAAGAGCTTTTTTTGGTTCTTTGAGCAGCACAAGCTGAGTGCCACCTAGTTCCAATATATTGGAGAGAAGGCACACACCTGTACAGCTATTACCTCCAAAACTCAGCAACTCACACTAAAACAATCTAGCTGGATAAATAGCACTGCAGGTAAGAGGAAAAATATGTATTTTTAATTCTGGGGTGAACTTTTGCACTAAATGCCTGTTGACATTGGGTAACAGTCAACTACAACTTGAAAAATTGTACCTATAAATAACTTCTCTGTAATAATTCCATGGAATAATGCCATTTTCTATTATTATCAAGCATTAGAAAAACATATTGATGATCCACTGAAATTGGTGTACTAATACCAGTAAAACACAATAACAAAAACAGCTGAGCAAGTCTGGTACCTTGGTCAGCTTTTTCCTTTGCTGTTTCCTGTATTCAGATGCGCTATGCACTATGTTGAAAATAAAAACAAATTTTGAAGAGGATTAAAAGATGTAAAAGTGAGATATTTTCACATCTAAAGTCAGCTAATGTTAGCCAAATGCTAGCTAACTAGCTAGTTTATCTACATCAATCATCATGTACATAATTTTGCTAACATTAGCTAGTTTGGTAGCATTTGGCTAACATTAGCTAACTTTAAGATGTGACTTGTGTCACTTTTACAGGGTAAGGAGAAATTTGATTGAGGTAACAAGCTTTCCCAATTGTTATTGGACGACAGAGCAAAAATGGGGCTTAGAAGGGTCAATTAAGTAGCCATTGTTTTGCCCATATCACTTGTTGTCTCTTCCAGGATGAGAGATTAACAGGCACTCAAGTACATTCTGTGAAAGACCTCTATCAGATGCAACAGTTATCAGAGAGAACATGCTCCTCACCTCTTGGATACCATCAGGAATGCAGTAGGTGATCTTTATAGCAGAGTTGTTCTTATGACCTGGTACGCTGATGTTGTGTATTACGGAGGAGCTCATTTTGCCCCGGATGCCCCGTGGTGTCTGATCCGTCTTGTGGCAAACTTTGCAGTGAACATGTACAGTATCCAGGCACTCCGAGCACCAGGCAGTCCTGCACTTAGTTCTCACTAACTTCTCAGTCTCTCCACAAACACAGATGGACCCCGGGCCTCCGAGACCTGACCTGGATTCCTCTGGGCTGTCCTGGACCTCTGTTTGGCTTTGCTGCGTACTGTCCTTTTGGGTAGAATGTGTGGTTCTCTCTTTCTTATGAAGTGCCATGTCTTTATCAGACCCAACACCGTTCACATGTCTTGTACTTTTTTCATTTCCTGTCTTAGAGTGGTTGACCAACGTCTCAGTCTGCTGTCCATCCATCTCTACTGTCCCTAAAATTTTCACTTTCTCCTTAACGACAGGGTCTTTCCTCACTAATGGCTGGCTAATAGATCCATTCACAAGCTCTGTCTCTTGGAGGTCACTTCTATGTTTTGTTCTCCTTTCCTGACTACTACCAGTCCCATCACCTTTGCTTGTTTGGCTCTCCTGCAGCACCTGAGGATTTCTGTGCCGACTTTGGTCTTCATTAGTTTGTAAAACTGTGGATGGATCCCAGTTGGAGGTAGAGGGATTAAAGACGTCCTGTTGTTCAGGCATCTGGGCTAAATCTCCAGAAAATACCTCTCGTAGCGTAGCACCTACCTGAGAACACAACTGGTTCGGACCAAGAAGATATAAGCTTGTCTTTACAAACTGGATGGTAACCTTCTTGAAGCGGCTACGCACCTCAGCACAACAAGCCCGCAAGTTTTCATCTGCTGTGTCAGTGATACCCAGCTCCGACAAGCGCAGTTCTTGCACAGAGAAGTCTGCACTAACTGAATCAATCAGCTTCTGTAAACTTTGATGACATGAACTCACTTTGGATGAGTTCGCTCCTCTTAAGGTGACAATCAGTTCATGGCTACTCTCAAAGCGGCTCTCTTTCACCTGGACATCAGAAGTCAGGTCGTCCACTCGGGTGCTGAAAGCTTCTTTTATGTGCTTCCATAGAATTAAGGAAACTGTAATCTCTGCAATATAGACTTCTCGTTTTTCCCTCCCAGGCTGATTACTAAAACTCGAGGACCTGACTCTGGTTCTGACTACAGACTTGGCAGAGTCGTCTTGACTCTTCTGACCTGTAACTTGGGCTTTCTGCTGAGGTGTTCCTGAGAAACTACTGGCTCGCTTCAAGGTGGATCCCGACCCAGGAGGTGGAAAGGTACCTCCAGACAAACTGGACTGAGCTGCGCTGAGGGATGTTAAACTCTTCGGTCGAGTATCAGTTAAATCTGAGTTCAAGGAGGTTTTATTCTGCATAGAAGCAGCTGAAAGCAAACCACCTCCACTCTTAAACAAGATGTCCCGTCCAGTGTTTTGGGCTCTGGAGAGTCTTTCTCCAGCAGCATCTGCTGGTTCTGACAGTACATCATGCCCTAACATCGGCCCAAGGCGTGTTTGCCTACTGGGAGATGAGAGCCCTCCTCGTAAGCTAAAGTCAGTTGGCCGACTGCCTAATGCAGCCAGACCTGTGTCTTTAAACCGAGCAGCTAGTTTATACCTTCTGGCCCCTTCAACTCTCCTTTCATCCTCCTCTGACCTCTGCAGCTGATCATCCAGAGAACCAGCCGTGGTGAGGGGGGATCTTTGCTCATCAGCTGGTGCTGATGAACCTGAAGCATATGAGGGAAGTCTAAGAAGACTGGCTACATCGTCTTTTTCCCCGCTACCTTCCCTGTAGTCCAGGAGAAACAGCTTGGCCTCAGAGACATCACTACTGCTCCCAATAATGTAAATGTTTTGGTCATCTTCATCCAGGAGAACCTTGGGAAATCTCACGCTTAAGTTCTCCTTCGCCCTTTGCAGTCCCCCTCTTGGGGACAGAAGGCTTTTAGGGAGCTGGGCTCGACGGATTTTGGTCTCATTCTCTTGGAAAAAACTACTTAATGCCTTTTTTGCCAACTTCAGGCATTCCTGATCTCCATCATCATCCCCCACTCTTTTCGAAAGCTGCAGAAACAGACTAGTAAGCCCCTGACTTGTCACATCCACCACTTCTACACCATACTGACTAATGATACGCTGATATTCTTTTCTGCAGTGTTTCTGCAGATACTGGTACATGTCTGCATCCACTATTAGGAAGAAGTCCTCCTCTGGTGTGGCAGGATGGTCAGGAATCTGCAGAGCTGCACCCTCTGCCTGGCTAGTTTCCTCCCTACCAGAATCACCAGGTGTCAGGTCTCTGTGTGAGCCTGCGTTGTGCTCATCAGAGGGCCTGACAATGTCAGCCTTCTCTCTTTGTTCTTTTTGCTTCTTAGGTTTCCTGCTCTGATCTTCTGACTCCTGCGTCTGAGGCTTCTCTGCTACCTGAACAGATGTGGAGCCACTGGAGGCAGATTGACCTGAGTCCTTGTTCTTGGCTGACTGTGAGCCTCCAGGATGGCCAAGCAGTTGTACCAAGGCAGCCTGGACTTTGGAGTAGGCGCCATGCAACGTGTACAATTCCACAGTAGCATCGTAGTGTATTTGGATATCAGGATGGCTCTTATGAAGGCTCTTCAATGTCATTACTCCCCCAGGAAGCTGTCTGCAGTCGACCGTTGCTGATATATCTAGGATGACCTATTAGGATGAAAGAGGAAATACACTCATGTTTTTAATAGTATATTCAGCATTTGTTGACATAATTCCTAACATTGTACATCAGCCTGTCATGACAAGTACTTTTCTTGGATGATATATTGTCCCAGAAATAATTGCGCTAAACAATATTATTATTTTTAAGACCATTTTATACCACTGATATGATGATAAAGTAAGAGCGTAATATTGCACTTACACCGTTTCAAAGAGCAATGAACTTTGTTTTCTTGAGAATATTCAGACACTGGACTTCAAACGTAAAAAAAAAATTCAAATATCCCAAATAAATAAAACATAAATAAAACCATAGAACCAAAAACCATGCATTCAATGGAACCTCAGACACTGTTGAAATGGCTCGTAAATAAATAATAATATGGCACAGTTCTTTGGAGTCACAGGGTGGTTCTATTACCACTTTTTGTTGGTACTGTAATGTAATCTTTACTTCAGCTGGTTGGGTGAAATGCATGGGTGTGGGTGTGAGTGTGTGTGTGTGCGTGTGCCTGTGTGTGGGTGTTGGAGTTGCCTGAGCCCTGCCCACAGTGAATCGCCAAGACTGAGAGCAGACGACAAGAGGAGAGATGCAGCGCTTCGGCCTAGGCACAGTAAAAACACGCTTAGGTGCCGCACCTATGTCTTATGATGGTCGGGAAAGCCGTGCTGTTTATTCTGGCATCGTGTTGGCTAAAATGTTGGTGACATTCTAATGTAAACAAATACACATACAAACACAATACTGAGGTTGGTGGAAACAGGGTTTATGTGGGCTCAAGTTAATTTTAAGTGTTTTTAAGACCATTACGAATGTAATTTAAGACCTGTTTCATGTCCATGCAGGCATAAAACTAAGTTAATTAATCTCTTATCAATTAATTAATGTTAATTAATCTCTTAATGAAATCTGACAATCCAAATCACATTAAGTAAAACCTTGTCCTTTCCGCACTTTCCACACAGCATGGAGCTAGCCAGGTGGGCTCGGATAAATTTTGACCAGGCTGCATAGTTTGTATTTGTGATTATGTTTTATGTTTCCATGTTGGTTTTGTTTTGTAACTGTTGCAGTGTGATCAGTTCAATTTTTTCCCAAAAACACATTTAAAAGCAAGACTGTAGTTAATGAAACATTAACGTCATGTGTAACTTCCAGTGTCTGAATAACTTTGGTTTGAGCAAAATATTCTGGAAATCGTGTATAAAAGCCTAGTGGAGAACCTCTTATCATTTAACATAATCATGTGGTTTGCAAACTGAACTCTGAGAGGAGGAACAAGCTACAGAAAACAGTGAACATGACCTCCAAAATTTTTACAGAAACCACAAAAGCAGCAGTATGTATGATGAACTCTTAAGAAGAAAAGCTGATATAATTATTAATGATCCTTCTCATCCATCATACAGTGAATTTGAACTTTTACCCCCAGGAAGACGTTACAGATTATCAATGGCAAATAGAAATATCTACAAGATATCCTTTGCCCCAAGTGCTGTCAAGGTAATAAATGAAATTAGGATGTGGTAGACTGGAACACAAGGAGGTGCTCATTACTTTGCTGCTGTAGATTAATGTGATATGATGTATACTGTAGACTCCTGTATTGTGAGCTGAATTTCTATGAGATGATGTGTATATTGTTATTTCATGAATTGTATTTTTTATGATTGTGTATGCAGAGACGATGTACTGTTGTATGATTGTATGGACAATATAGTTTTCATATTTATATTCATATTTAAGTCATTTTAAGGCCTTAAATTTTTTAATTTTTAGATCAGATCATTTTTAGGACTCCCCGAAATCCTGGAAAACGTTTGAGTTCACATCCACATATCATAAGATAAGTCAATAATGTTAATTATCATGACAGGTCTAAAGTAAATAAACATATGATACCTTGTCTGGGTCCAGGCTTTCACGGTGCTCAGTCACAGTGACTTTATGCTTCCTCCCGTCCACGTCCAGAGTGTGCCGGCTGAGTTGAATAACTCTCTGTGCCACTGTGTGAGAGGGGTCACCACAGGGAAATCAATCTCCGTCAGTGAAGTGTCCTGACTAAGCTCTTTTACTATTGGCTACTTCATTGACTTGCATGCCAACATTCCACTCAGCAGTGGCGACAGTCGACGGTGAAATACATTACTGATACTTACTGCAAATTATTGCTGCTTCATTTTAAAATTCATGAAGCATTTGCTGTTATTTGTGAAACCTGCACGTTATTGTGATAATATAGTTAATAAACACATCTCTGTAATAGAATCTAATAAGTATTCAGAAAAATCCCCCTCCCCTACACTTCATATGCAAAGACACGCACACGTCCTGACCCCCACTGACCTCTACTGTCCTCAAAGGTGATGAGGGCAGAGACAGGCGGTGCCTTGTCAATGGTGACAGAGTCTATTTCTCCTCCTCCATTCCTGGTTCTCAGGAAGTGGATAAGGAGCTTGTCTTTCAGCCTGTTATCCTCAATGTCTGTGGGCAGACCGCTCACCCGCACAGTCCTGCCCACCTCTGCCATCTGCTGGGAGAAAGAAACACAATCACTGCTCGGAAGAACAAAATTCAAAGGAGTAACTGCAAGACAGCGACATAAGAATGTCCTGATTCTGCACAAACGGTGAG
>JAJHUR010140162.1:0-24667 GCA_027495735.1 Lutjanus campechanus | reverse complement strand
TTTTTTTTTTTTTTTTTACCGTGAGTGTTGCAATATAGGGGAATATATGCAGATACAGCTATGAAACAAAATGACCTTCCTGCATCTTATAAGGCCTAGTCATTCTGCAGTCATTTTGGTGAAAGTTATATGAAAGTATTGTAAGACATCACTGTACACAGGCAGTAATAATGTAGAGAAACGTATTATTGTAAAATGACAGTAACTAGTAACATGTAATGTATTACATTTTGAAAGTAACTTGCCCAACACCGCTCTGCACAGGAGTCTGCAAAGGTTGTGTTTCAGATTCAGCTCTGGGGTTTAGGATTTGAATGAGCATCAGGGTTTAAATCAGACCCTTTGCATTTTGTCTCTGTCCCAAGTTAGCTTAACTCCATACTTGCAACAAAAACAAAACTATTGTTATTCAACTAATGTTAGAGGATTCAACTACTGTCTAGAAACCTATGAAGTCAAAGAGTTAACAAGTTCAACCACTCACTGTGAAATTGAGACATTTTATAATGAGAATGCAGAATGTGAACATTTCTCACCATATTAACTTTACATTACTGTCTTTTGTTCTGCTCTGAGCTAGAAAATGGGCCTGCTTACTATAACCAAAGAAGTATTTTTGATGACATAGATAGATAGATGGATTACAGGAAATTATGTGCACAAATCTAAAAGGCAGTTCAGAAGAGGTTAACCTGGAATAAGAGTGAATAACAGTAAATTTTTGTGGTGGAAGACTGATCTGGAGGGTTTCATACAGTGACTGACACCTACATGTCTGCCCAGCCGTGTTCGCCTATAATGTCGATGGCTTTGAGATGTTCTCCTGCTGACAGGTACATCTCCGCTGCTGCCCGGGGCTCCTTGCTGCTCTTAGCCCAGTCTGCCTGCTTGGTCATCAGGATCCGAGAGCTCTTTGGGTCTGTTGCTCCAACAAAATCCTGCAAAAAAGACACACAGTTGCAAACTCACTCACATAAATTGTAAAAACATCTGCAAAAATATACCCTGTATTTAGGAGGATGTACCATGACACAGGAAGAAAATTATTCCTGCAGAGGTTATTTGTATTAGGTATTACTTTACAACAATGATGCCATTTTTCAACTTAAATAAAAACAATTCCATAGTTTCCAAGTCCAAAGCAGATCCAATAAAACCTTTATAATCGGCTGTAGTCATAAACAATATGTATATAAGAAAAGGTAGTTAATTGGAATGTATTATCTTAATTTCAAGATAGTGAATAATTTTTTTAAAAGTTGGGAAAGAGCTCTTCTTGGATTCTTGGAAATTAGTTTGTTTGAGGTGCTCTTTGGATAGGGACACGTACACAAAAATCACAAAAAACTCAAAGGCCTCTAAAACAATTAAAATGCCTTTATTGACATGCCACGGTCAGGTCAGACCTAAAAAAGGTATTTCAGTCCAATTCCCTGACAAAGGCTTGATGCTGTGACAATAACGGCATTTTAATTTTAAAAGCCGGCCTTTCGGTTTTTTGTGATTTTTGAATGTATAATCAAATGTGGGTGGTTTCTAACATAAATCTTGGATAACTACAATTGTAGCTTGAATTGATGGGTAATCAAGGAGGTGATTCTAAGGACAGGTTGTTTACTTTCCTATGAAGTACTCTATTACATGGCTCTTAACCACCAGCTGGGTTGATGGGTAATAGTGGAGGCTTAACTTGGTATTTCAGCTGCAGTTTCTATGTTTTTATGAACGTATTTAGTTAATTACCCAACAATGTACTATAATTTATGAAATATTTTTACCAGGTTAATACTTATTAATTAGGAGACTCTAAATTGTCTATGCCATAAACAGGAACTTGTACCATACAAGTTCACCAATGTTACATGTAAATCACGACAACTTACTCAGCAAACTGAAACTTGTAAGCTGCAACTGTTGAGATTAAACGACCAGGCTCTTAAATTGTAATATATTATTCCCTTTTTCATGCAATCAACACAAACTTGTACCCTGTACACTTAGACCTGAACAAACAAACAGTTAAATGAGTCACATTTTACACATCATCCTTCATCAATTTCCTCCTTCACAGATTGTGGCAACTTGCTGCTTTTGTCTATTTAATATCATCTTAAAATTCAATATTTTAGAGGCTTTAGACTGTTGGTCAGACAAAACAAGTAATTTGAGGATGTCTATGGAGCACAGAAACTGACGTAATGCTCAATATCAATGCTTAAGCTTATCAGACAAGTCAAAAGTATAACTTTAATTAAGACTACTGTTAAATGTAGTACTTAAAATAAAACTATAAAAAGAAATCCAAAAGGACACTTTTCCTTTTAGCTACTAGCTAAATTTCTGTTCCTTTATCACGAAAAAAAAAAAAATTTAAACAAATTTAAACTAAATTTGTTTAACGTCATTTATTATTTTTATTAGAATTCCTTCACTCCTATTTAATTGGTCTTGACACATGCACATTTCCTATTTATCCCGCACAACATTTTGCATTTTCCTCTTTGCATTTCATCAGGCTATCAAACTCCCTATTAGGAAGGAGAGCAGAAGACGTCCAGCTCAGACACCCAGAACCGTCTGGGTCAAGTCCGAGACAGGAGGAAGAGAGTCACACAAACAGCACTCTGCTAGAGGGTTCTTACCCTCTGGTGTCCATCCTACCTAAAACAAACAGCCTGTAGGACCAGATGGCCACACAGCCACATAAATATACAGCAGACACATCAAACATGCATACAATCTGATACACACGCACACACAAATATACATGAACCAAGTCATGGCTGTGTCATCTGCTCCAGCAATGTTAGTGTAATGCTGATGATCAAAGTGTCCCCCCACATGTAAACATAATAAAGCATGAATTTGTCTCAACTCCAACTGACCTCCTCATCAAAGTATTCATGTAAGAGCAGACACTCGCCTTATTTCTCTCCATTTGTGCTCCATTACAACTGAAACTACGTGTGTAAGTTACCCTACATGTGTAAAAGCACGGTGTGTGTGTGTGTCTGTGTACTGATCAGATGATATATGTGGAGATTCCAGTGATATATGAGGAGATGAAAGACAGACGGTAAAGCGGGGCCGCTTGAACACAGCGCGGGGGCCCCAACTTGGCATAACTGCACATGATGAAGAAAAACATATGTTCTACACCCCTAAAACATGCAGCACTCTCCAGGTCATTCTGTCCATACTGATACGAAGGTATGCTGTACATGCGTGTGTGTGTTTTTGTCAATCAATGATCTAATCACCTTGGCGTACTCGAACATGCGCAGGTCAGTGTACATGCTCAGGGCTCTGGATTCGTGGCCGGTGCGTTTGTAAAGCTTAGCTGCCTCGTGGAATTTCCCCTGGTAGGCATAGACGTCTGCCAGGAACAGCTCATTGTCGTTCTCACCCCGCTTCTTCCTCTCCTGCAAAACAGTCAACACAAACACAAGCATGTGAGCAGAGATAAACTCTCACATGCATGTCCACACACTCACACACAACAGTTATGCAGCGTATTCACACATGCATCGAGTAAAACAACACATAAGGCACTAAAAAATACTGGCTTGCTGGATACAATCAGCCTCACATTTTAACCCACTCTAAATTTTTATAACATCAGTCATAACGAATTACTATTTTTATAGACCACAATGAACATTTCTTTCATATTGCTGAAAAAAACACTTTCAAAGGAAGACATTTCCCCTTTTCAAAAGGCAGAACAGCAGAAACTTTCTGCTGGCACTCACCAAGTTGAGAAAGACTTTCCTCTGCTCTGCATGCAAATTGTAAAGGAATGTGTACGTGCTTTTACTGTGTGCATATATTTGCTTGCGTGTGTGTGTGTGTGTGTTTGTGGACCTGAGCCGAGAAGGTCGTTCAGGACACAGGTTCCTCCCTTGTTTCTGTATGTAGTGTCTGAAGTGTAGCCGATGGCAAAGCCTAGCAATTAAATGTATGACCACAATAATTGTGACTGGCCCAGTTTCCCCCAAAGCTTGTCTAACGTAGATGATGTGAGCTCAAGTTGGAGCAGAAATGAGCAAACAGAAATGCAAACTTGGCTTTACAAAATATGGAAGCATATTTTTCCCCTTTCTGAAGAGTTGGTATTCCTCATATATTCATATATGGTTTTCTTCATATCTTACAGGATGATCTTTCTCTGTGTTTAATGGTTTTGAATCTGATGATCTGATTCTATATGGAGTCCCTCAGGGGTCAATTCTAGGTCCTCTGCTGTTTAACTTATATGTGCTTTCACTTGGGCCCAAACACCATAAAATAATATTTCATCACATATTATCACTGATATGCTGATGACACACAGTTATACATATCTATTTCTACCAATAATCTTAGCTCAGTGAATGATATAATCCAGCACATTGTTGATGTCAGATTTTGGATGGCGAAAAACTTTTTACATCTTAATGAGGACAAAATTATTTTAGTAGGTCCCAACTTAGACTAGTTGACTAGTCTAACACTACAAAAACACTCAGAAAGCAGTTCAAATTGAGCAGAATTTTTTAATTTAACATTAAACACTGTCTGAAAAAAAAAAACTAAGCCATTTGAAGGCATTCATCACATTCTACAATCACCAAATCGTACTTTAAATGCTGCTGAAATGTGTGCAACTTTGCGCTGTGCAAAACATTACACATTAATGTACAAAGCATGACAACAACTCACTAAATGCTTCAATCTTTCAGACTGAAGAGGATCACAGCGTCTGCGGATACACGTTAGCAGCGCAAGCAGCAGTTGCTCTGCTTGCAGGTTAATGTCCATGTCTGTGCTTAATGTGGTCACATGTTGCTCCAGTCGAGTGATTATATACCAGTTTACTTTGTAACAGTTTACATTCAACATTATTTTCATTTTCTAGATTAAAACACTGCCAAACCGTGCTGGTTTAACAAGCTGTCATCTGTCTGACTTTGCCGATATAAACATCCGCAGTTGCCTGAGCCATCGGGGCATACATGCTTATGGCATATGGCGAGAGGGGCTGATGTCTGATGGGGCCGCAGCCCCGACTAGTGGCTGGCAGCTGCATAACATCTTAGAGGCAACAGATAACTGGCATTGTGCATGAATGAAATGTTGATAAATAGTTTAAACAACTAGTATTTCTGGTGCCGACTAGCAAAGGTGATGACGTTTAATCATACAGTCAACTAATCACACATCCCTATACCTAATATCTCTCAGACTGCTTTCTCTCATTGTAGAAATATATCAAAAGTTAGATACTTCCCGTCACAGTCAGACTCTGAAAAGCTGCTTCAGTGCTTTATTTCCAGTAGAATAAATAGCTCTAATGCACTTTTTGCTGGACTGACAAAGCAGATGTTAAACAAATCAAAATGAAGCAGCCAGAGTTATTAACAAAAAACAGAAGGTCGGAACACGTTGTTCTTACTCTATATTCTCTTCACTGGCTCAGAGTTTAAAAAAAAATTTTTAATTTCAATATACTTATTACACTTTGAACAGCTTAGCTCCTTCCTACGTTGTTGAAATGCTCACTAAATACACACCAGACAGAAGCCTTAGATCATCAATTAAAGGTCTCTTCACTGTGCTTAGAATCAATTCCAAATTATGGTGCCTTCAGTCATTATGGTCCTGCTCTCTGGTTTTCTCCACCACATGAAACACTGCTACAATAATGTCTTCTTTTAAAAACTGACTACGCTTTGAGTAAGGTTTAAAGTGTGCCTTGTATTTTTTATGAATCCAGTATTGTTATTGTTTCCCTTTTAATAATAATAATAATATTAATAATAAATTCTTATCTTGTATGTGTTTATTTTATCTTAAATGTTTTTATACTTTATCTTAAACATATGCTATTTTATATGTTTTTGTCATGTACAGTGCATCGTTGCTGTTATTTTGAATCACACTGAGTTTACACCTGACACATAAAATGTATAAATAAAGTTGACATGATTAGGTATTACCTCGATGCTGTTGATGAGTTCCAGGTAGCGCAGATCTCGGATTCTAATGAAGGCCTGAAAAGACAAGAAATAATTTACAGAATGGTTTCTCAGAATCTGATGTTTTCTCTTTTCTGTACAAGCTTCTTAAAAGCCTTGTCTCAAAGACATAATTTTAACATCGCCTGTGTTTATATTTGGATGTTTGGGCAATGTACATGATTTAAATTGACATTGAGTGTTTGCAGATAATGAAGCCTAAGAGTGTGGTACAACTGTTGCACTGTTGCTGCTATTTGTCAGTTTTTATTATTCTGTCAAGATTTAAGGAGTAAAATGAGTGGATCTATAATCAGAATGATTGTGTGTGAGACTGGCCTTCTTGGCAGTGTCAAAGTCAAGTCCCTCCAGGGCCTCTGTGGCTAAATCCCTCCAGTCACTGTCTGTCACACCAAGACAGGCGATCTGATAGGCCTCCTTAAACATCTTCCTCTCCAGGTACTGGTACATGGGCGCTGACTGAGGAGAGCAACACAACACCAAAAAGCATTTCAAACTTTACATTGTGAAAACAACAGCAAACTAATCAACAAACATGAAGAGAACCACAAAAAAATTATATTTTCACCATATACTGATAGAAAGGCATTCCACATCACAGTGAGGTATTTGTGTTGGATTGCTCTTTTTTCAGTTATAGAAAAGAAGCTCATACTTTAACACTAGAAATTCACATACCCTCCTACTTACTACACTGGGAAAAGGGGGGGTAATAATACAAGCACTGTGTACATTGAGAAAAGAAACAAAATAAGTGGTCTGTGTACTGGAACCCAGTTTGAGATTTACTGACTGACAACGTACTACACACCTGAGGCACCTCCACAGCAGACATAGAATAGACGTGGAGACAGAAGATCTTTGAGCCGTTGTAGCCGACCATAAAGCCTTGCATTTTCTGCTGGTGTACAGGGAAGTTGCTCGCCTTGATGTTAAGGTAGCCGTTGCCAGAGAAGCACAGCATGTCCTCACACTGGGTGTTCCAGGCCACGCTGTTAGCATTAGGCTCCTACAGGGAGAGCAAAAGAGAGGAGGCAGGTAAAGGAGGGTAGTGGGAAAAAAAAAGGTCTAGAGGTGACTGTGGAACACAGACCGGGCAGGAGGTACATGAGTAAGATGTGTACGTGTACCTGCACCTAATGCAAATAATACATACATGCCTATTTCAATTTTATTCGATCCCACTGCACCGCTGAAATGTATTTTAAAAAGTTAAGAGTTCCTCCATCATGCCATGAAGCCTGTCCACTGACCTGAAAAAGCAGTTCTTTACTGTTGATGTCGTAGACCAGCAGAGTGTTGTGCTCGTCCACCACAGCCAGTTTACTGCGGGAGGCACTCATGTCCAGGCAGCGCACGGACGTGGACAGCTTCAGCAGTGTGATGGGAAATGGGTTGTCAACAAATATTTTCAGGATCTACATCACAAAAAATGACAAGCAGAGCGATATCAGAATACAGCATCAGGACTAATACTAGTTAAAGAGAAAATTCATGATTTCTTATGTCCATGTCCAGCCAGTATTGATGGTAAATATGGTCAATTGAAGCAATAAATTCTTCTGTGCGTGCTATATCGACCGAGAAAGCTCAGAGTTCTCCTGCTGCAAAATCTGTTGTTCTTCGTGCATCCAGTGATGTGGTTAGTGGATTTCTAGTCTCCACCTCTGGATAGCCACGGGGTGTGCTAGATGTGTACTTTTGTCACCTAATGCTATGTTTTAGCCACCAGAGTGATCAGAATCACAATCGGGTTTTATTGCCGGGTAGGTTTTCACATCCAAGAAATTTGCTGTGGTATAACACTAAACACAGTACAAGAAAAACATTTAAAAAAAAGATGAAATTCAAGAAGCAGAAATAGAAAACAGAAAACTGACAGTAATATATGAAAAATATTATAAAAACAGAGAAGAAAATATGTACAAAATGATTGATATTTAAATGAAGAAGCTGTACAGTTTGTGCAAGAATGTGCAAAATACTGTCTAGGGAATGTGCTCCCAGGCATTGTTGATGAGGCCAGCTGCAATTGGGAAAAAATGTTCCTGTCGTGTGAGGTTTTGGTCCTGATGGAGCGCAGTATACACAGCAAGATGGGCTTGGGCATCAGACACTTGCAAGCAATGCATCCTCGTACATGTAGGAACTGCCAGCCCAGCTCGAGCAGGAGAACTTAGCTCTCTTGGGTTATATAGCACTCACTGAGGAATTAATTGCTTCAACTGACTACATTTACCATCAACACTGATTGGACATCCACATAAAAACAGAAAATTTTCCCTTTAATTCCAGTTTAGGGCTGCGACTAAACAATTTTTTTCATCATTATTATTATTCAGTTAATTGTTTGGTCCACAACCCAAAGATATTCAGTTAACTGATACAGAGGAGTAAAGAAACCAGAAGTAATTAACATTTAAGAAACTGAAATTAGATCATTTTTACTTTTTTTCTTACAAAATTACACAAATTACTTGATTAATTGTTGCAGCACTAGTCCAGTTGCAATAAATGTAAACACTATAAGAAACGTATGTTGTGACTTGCAGTCCTATCTGATATGAATGAAACTCAAGAACTAAGCCATTTTGTTTATATTTTTATGGTCTTCTTACATTTTTTAACACCACTGGTTTGTGAGCATGAGTGCCATTTCTAAGGTTACTTTATGTGGGAATGAATTTTCTCGAAATACTCACAGCTCCATTTTTTAACCCCACTAGCAGCCCCTCTCTGCCTGGCGGACCACCAATCACTTTGATGTAGCGAATTAGAGACTCCATAACCCATTCTTTTTCCCTGACACTGGTGAAGGACATACACTGGAGCCTCTTCTCCTGCACAAGAGCACAGCGGGAAAGGTAAGAACACAATTAGATATAACACGCAAAACACTGACTGATTCAGAATGATCACAGTCTGTTAAGCTCATTCTTAGCGTTGCATAAACATACTCATAAACATCCACTACATCTTAGCACATTGTTCTTTTACACACTGCAAAGTGTGGCTCAACGTCAGAAAGCAATGCTATAAAGGTAAACAACGACTTGATTTGAAACAGACATACACAGCCCATACTGGCACAGCCCATTTATATGGTCTAAAAGCTGTCTGAGGCATGAAACACGAGCATGCCTGTTAGAGAGAGATCTGAAGCACCTCTGTCACACACAGACAGATTTAAAGGGATATAACCTCTGTGTTATGGCTGCCCCTCCTCCCGACCAGCCTCTGTCAAACACATAGAGACAAGAAGCAGAGAGGAACCCCGAGGGACACCCACTGGTTCAACAGACTGTGGTTCTTCCCCTTCATTCAACTGTCTTGCTTTACCCAGTTTGAAGAGGTTTGAGAATGGGGGAGAGAGACAGAGGCTGCAGTGCACGTGCACAGCTGGAGCCTTTTGCAAACTAGGCAGAAACATCTGGGAAACCAGCAATTTCATGATATTATCATTTTTCTCAGGGCTGTTTGGGCTGGCATTGAATGGTTAAACACTGAATCACTCTGCTTGCATCATGATAATGGTGCTCAAATGTCTCCACGGCCCCTTGCACAATCTGTCAAGTGTGCATTAGTGTCATTTACAAAGAACAAGAGTGTCACTGCAGGTCAGGCAAATTTAATCTGAGAAGCATGACTGAATCAAAACTCTTGGTCTCATTATGCAAAGATGAACCCAAAACACAAACAGGCACTGATAAATTTAAATGACTGCTTTGGATGATTTGTTTTCATGAGCATTACCCCTGCACAATCACTATCTCTTCTGACCTGACACAGGATGATATGCTGGGAGCAGACCACCAGCAAGTTGCATTCAAACTTCCTGCAAATTTTCTCCTTGATGCGGTAGTGCATGTCTGAGGAGTCGTCTGAATAGAGTTCATAGATGAGGATCTTCTCCGGCAGCTGGATAGCGAGGCGGTTTCTGTAGATGGCGATCTTCTTCACCAGCTCACGACACTTGATCCTCACTGGGGAAAGAAGGAAATGAATGGAGGATGTGTGTGGATATGTTTGGAGGGTGAGGAAAGTTGAATTATCTAAGGCTGAATGAGTATTCTCATGGCTGATTGTTTCAGTCTCAGCTATGCTGTCATGCTGCTCTTCCCAGTATGAGTAAAAAATGAAATAATATATAGAAATCAGATGAGACCTCTCCTTTATAAAAAGCAAATCTTGTAAGGGATAGTTTAAGGGGTAGTTCAATTTCCCGGCCAACGTGAAACTGCCATTGTATCAGCCGAATATCACTCTCTCAAAAGCAACCAGACTCCTTTGACAAAACAGTAATTTTACCTCGCAGACACGCTGGAGTTGCTGGTCTGCTGCTGCCTTCATCAGTTTGTTTGTGTTATTGTGTGACATCAGATTCATTAAAGTCACATAATAACACAAACAAACAAACCAATCAAGACAGCAGTAGACCAGCATCTCCTGTCTTCTGTGAGTAAAAATCACTGTTTTTCCTTGAGGAGTTTGGTTGCTTTGTAGTAAGTGATATTTGGTTCATATAACTGCAGTTTCCCATCGGAAAAGGCTGTCGGACAGCAAAGTAGTGAGTTGAGAATATTCTAAATACAGCCTACACTTAAACTGATATCAGTTTTCACATTTTGCTGCTCACACTCGAACAACCCTACTTCAAATAATCTGAACTGTCCCTTTTAGTTTGACCCGCTACTTAACAGCAGACTGCTCACCTTTACAAAATAACGGTTGAATGACTGTATATGCTTATATGACAGAAAAATTATAATATATTCCTTTTACAGTAGTTAATGTTTAAAGTTTAGCTCAGAAAACAGCACCTCTTTATCCTTGATCATGGCACTAACTGTGATGCTTCAAGACCTATACCACCTATTATTTAGACTGCCATGACAATAAAGTAGGTCCTCTATTATAAACTCAATATGTTGCAAAAGCAAAAGCACACCTTTTTGTTCAGTGATGAGGTGCTGGACAATGACATCAGTCATGCTGTCTCTGTAAGCATAGCGATCCTTGTAGAGGCCGTGAACTGTGCTGAAGATAAGTTGGTAGCAGGCGAGGGTCCCATCCTGGCAGCCCAACACCTAGATAAGAGATAACAATGTATCAGTACATCCTATTAACACCTCTAAGAAAAGACTGTGAGAGTGGGAAAATGTTCCACTTGTTAAAGCATCTACACAGGAGAACTGAGAGAATGCGCCAACAACCAATTCGCTCATGCATGCCTTGCCACTTTCAGTTAAATATGGTGAAAGAAGAAGCTGCTAAGGTGTTACTGTCGAATCAAATGACTTGTTTATCTGTGTAGCTTAAGAGGCGCTGTGATATCACATCAAGAAAATGTATCAAATGCAGACTGGCACTGAGGTCTGAGTTCTATCAGTGTTATGCATTACACTTTCCTATTTCTTCTCTCAAACTGACACACTATTACAACCCCAATTCCCCAAAAGTTGGGACGCTGTGTCAAACATAAATAAAAACAGAATGCTATGATTTGCAAAAACTTTTCAACCTATATTCAATTGAAAACAGTACAAAGACATTATATTTAGTGGTCAAAATGATTTACTTCACTGTTTTTTGTAAATATACACTCATTCTGAATTTGATTCCTTTAACACATTTTAAAAAAGTTGGGATATTGGCACATTTACCACTGTGTTACATCACCTTTTCTTTTAACAACTCTTAGAAAGTGTTTGGGAACTGAGAACACTGAAGTTTTGAAAGTGAAATTCCATCTTATTCTTGCTTGATATACAACTTCAGGTCGTACAGTCTGGGGTCGTAATCTGCGCTTCATAATTCCCCACAGATATTCAATGTGAGACGGGTCTGGACTGCAGACAGGTCAGTCTATTACCCCAACTGTTTAACTACGAAGACACACTGTTTTAACATGTGCAGAATGTGTCTTGGATTTGTCTTGCTGAAATATTGTCTTGCTGAAATATGCAGGGACGTCTCTGAAAAAGACATTGTCTGGATGGCAGCATATGTTGCTCCAAAACATGTATGTACCTCCCCTCTGAAATTAGGGCTGGCCACAATCTGGATGGTCCTTCTTCACTTCAGACCGGAGGACAAAACATCCATGATTTCTGAAAACAATCTGAATGGTGGACTCGTAAGGCCACAGCACACTTTTCCATTTTGTGTCAGTCCATCTCAGATGACTTTGGGCCCCACACAAGTTCACAGCATTTCTGGATGTTGTTGATATATGGCTTTCACTTTGCATGGTAGTGACTTGACTTGCATCTGTAGATGCAGTAATAAAGTGTGTTTATGGACAAGTTTTTCTAAGTGTTCCCGAGACCATGTAACATTGTTCTTAAACTGCTGGACTATCTGCCAACAGTTTTTCACAAAGTGGTGAACCTTACCCCATCCATGCTTGTGAACGACTGAGTCCTGCAAAGGTGCCCCATTAATACCCAGTCATGATACTGTCACTCATAACTAATTAACCGGTTTACTTTTTGAATGTTCCAGATGTTTTTTGAGCATTCCGCAACTTTTCCAGTCTTTTGTCCCCCAATACAACTTTTCTGAACATTAAATACCTTGTCTTTGTACTGTATTTAATCAGAATACAAGTCAAAAATGATTTGCAAATCACTGCATTCTGTTTTCATTTATGTTTTACACAACACCCCAACCTGTATGGAGCTGGGGTTGTATTTCAGGGTAGGGATAACTTCTCTAGATGTATGGTTCCATAAGCTGTGGACCCACCACAAAGTTGGAGTCAGGCTTCACCCGGCACGTCCACACCCAGGCGTTCTGCTCTCCGATGGTGCCGAGCCGCACACCATCTTTAGTGTACAGGGAGGCCTGTTTATCAGACCCACCCATGACTATATATTCGCCCTTGGAAAAGTAGCTGACGCAACATGGGTCATAGGTGAGAGTCCTGTCTTTTCCAATCTGAGAGAGACAAAAAGAGAAGTGGACACTGAACCAAGTACAACACAAGTATTTCTTGTATTTATTGCCTGGGGGCCTGGGCCAACACTTCCCACTGTCTGGGCTGACACACATCAAAGTCCGCAGCACATTCAACCATCCCTTTGAGTGTCTGATGAAAAGATAGACAAAAAAAGAGTGTTTCTCTGGATTAAATAGCCTCTATTGTATTAGTGTTCAAAGTCCATGTGCACAACGTCATATTAATTCCCCAACTCTGTGCATCTGTTTCTCCTCACTGTAGAAAAAAGCTGCCTGACAATCCCATAGTTATTTTCTTTCATTGTGAACAATTCCTGGTGTTGTAATCAAAACAGAATGTTCACTTAAATAGATAAATAGGCCGATGACAATATATGAGCCTAAGGCATAACGGCACAGTAATGAACGGCACATATTTGTCTGTAATTACGGTATTGCCCACAGGGAATTTAGGAGGAAGGAGGGACAGTGAGGGGGCCATTAAAGCATAGCAGGATCACTTCCAATGTACTGTTATGGTTTCAATAGACCCTGACAGTCTGATTACAACAGGAAACACAGGTTTTAAACTCACTAAAGTGTTTCTAATACTGTATATTTTGGGCATATAGGAAGCCTCAAGTATTCTTGTTTCTTATTGCTATGGAAAATGATAACACAGAAAGTGAGCTAATAGTGTTTCTATTAGTCTTCTGATATTTCTCACGCAAGGTACTGAGACTGCCTGCGTTTAGTCATCTAAATGCCCTTTTAAACGGTGAGAAGTGGCAAAGGAGAAAGCTTTGTTTTATCAGAACATTTTGCACTTCTAAGACTCCACAGTACATTATATGTATTTGAACATTTACAAGTCGCAAGGTTAGTTGTACTTAGGCATACCTTATGGTAATTTAGGATTAAGGACCCTCATACCAGAAACTTCCTGAGTCTGAAATCCTTTTATCTCAATCTAGGATGACATTTAGGACATTTTTGGTGTTTCAGAAACATGTTTCCTAACTACATTTAAGAAAAAATCCTATCTTACATTAGAGTAGGAATTCAGCTATTACAGAACTCTCCTAACTGAAGAATTTCCTAATACAGGAATCCTAAAATGCCTTATTACTTATTATTTTGCTGAATACTCTAATCTGAATGGACAATTACAGCATTCTATTATTATTATTTCTGAATAGCAGACCACTGTTATGAATAACAGCCTGTTGCTATGGGCGCAGTTCTGGTCACTGATTCTGGAGGACTTACTTCAATCACTTTTAAATCAACTAAAAATTAATATTTTGCATCAAATTATTGTTTTTTTTTTTTTAAATAAGTAACCGTGTAATAAGCAGGATAATGTACAGTGAGCGTGTCATTATGGCAAAATGAAACCCATTATCCTGCTTATTACACAGTTACTTATTTAAAAATAAGATATTTCAAGACATCAGGATTCTGCATCACTCTGTTGGCTTTTATTTAGCAATAATCACCTGCTCAGTGTACATTAACCCTCACACAGAACCTGTCCTAAATTCATACTAGACATATTGTCTCATGGTTGTATGCCTCTGCCAACCAGTCAGGGCGCAGTTTACACCAATGCCTGGCAAGACTCGTATAATGCATGCATGTAGTGAAGACTTTGAAGGAATTTAATAAACTGTATTAAGTGCTATTTTTTTTTTTTTTTTTTTTTTTTTTGCAAAACAGAAGTTATCACTATAAATGTGTGATTCCAGTGAATAATTTCTAGTGAGAAATATGCTGTCTTCACTTAGAGGCTATTTTTTACAGAGGACTGATAGAGAGCTGAACATGATGATGTCACAGTGAAGTTGAACTTTGACCTTCTGGATATAAAATGTCATCATTTTATCCTGTTAGATATTTGTGTGTAATTCTGTCATAATTAGCATATGAATTCCTGAGTTATGGCCAAAAACGTGTTTTGTGAGGTCACTGTGACCTTGACCTTTGACCTCAAAATTCTAGTCACTTTTCATCCTTGAATCCAATTGGACATCGGTGTTGAATTTGAAGAAATTCCCTCGAGGCGGTCTTGGAATATCACATTCACAAGAAAGGGACAGATGGACGGATAACCCGAAAACATAATGCCTCCGACCACAGCTGCTGCTGGCACAGAGGCTTAAAAATCTTCCAAAAATGTCAGCATCACTGTTGTTAGGTCTGTATGACAATGACAATATAAATGGGAAACAACATGAACACCAAAGTATTATGACTGAAAGGCTACTAAAACCATATAATGACACTTTAAATTTCCTGGGCCACATGTTAATGGGTATAAATCGACTGCCAGGATGATTCATTTTGAATTTCATCAACATGCTGTGTCAGGGTGGCGGCAGTGTTTCCTCTTCTCCACCGACAGGATTATTGCCTCCAACTCATAGAAGCTAAAATTGAACGCCCGTCTTTTCTTTTCCTTTATAGCAAGCTAGCTAGTCAGCGACAAGTGAAGTGAAACAGCCAATGTCAAGGATACGGGCAGCTGGATTTTTGAGATCACAAGCTCAAGCTAGAATCCATCTTGCCAGGCTTCCAGTTATCCGTTTATGTCCGCACCAGAAGTGGTGCAGCCAATCATCGTCCTAGGAGGGACTACTGGCGGGTAAGGGCATGATTTTAGGTGGGATGACAGCAAGAAGCATCCATGGAAGTGCTGATTTGATTTGTTGAAGTTAGCCCATGTTAGACATGATAAACAGATGGTTCATCCAATCATCTGCCAAGTGTTTTCTGAGAGTGACTGCCCTTTTCCAAATGGTTTCTAGGGACGACTTCCCAGATGGTTCTGTGTAACAAACCATCTGGCATGTCAGGTTAGTCATGGTAAGATCAGATTTTAGTCATAATCAGATACATTTCACTAAATGATTATTATGGCCAAAAGAATTCAAGATATTGACATGATCATTATTATCTACAGTCAATCAAATTCATCTTTAATTTTGTTTATTGTGTGTTATGTTTTTTTTGAGAATTACACTCAAAATACAAGTGTAGCGAGGTGGCAAGAGAGTCTGTAACCATAACAGAACATAACAGAAAGAAACAGAAATGATTTAAGAGCATGCGGTATGTCTTTCTGCAACAAGGCCCCCGCATTTTTATTCCATAGACCTGTGATATTCACCTGCTTTCCACTGAGCTGATAGAAGGACAGCTTCTGACCCCAGTCTGCCACAGCCAGAATGTCATTGTGCTCATCCCTGTGAAAATACAACAAAAATGACTTTAGGCCTAAGTACTCCTGTCAACATACTGTACAGATGGGGCTTTGGTTGTTTAGGTAATGATGACAGTGTTATCACAGGGACATATGGCCAAGCCTTTTCCCCCTAACAATGAAAGGCTTTTAGCTTTACTAGGTTTTTGCCCTCAACAACTTTCATAGCCAAGTCAAAGCAGAGAGAGTATTGAATTTATCTTTATTATCATCATATACAATAAGACTATGTATCTGTCCATCTAAGAAGAGCTCATCCTGTCAAAGCGTCCAAGACAAGACACTCATGGACACTCCCCAGCAGCTCAAGAGAAACTATTTCCTGGCTGACCTCATGCTCTGACCCCCCTCTGATGACCAAACATATTCCACGAAGCAACCCAATAATAACATATCTGTTGCATCTTATCACTGTCTCTCATCACTTGCCTCTCTTCCCTCCGTCCTACAAATTTTCATCTTCCTGTCTGTCCCCTTTTCTCCCAAATAACCTGATCAGTAGTCCTGTGCAGTGGCTACAGGTGAGCTCATGGCTTTGGCTGTAGGGGGCATGAGAAAGCAGAGACAGTTGCTCTCAGGCAGCATAATCGTCTCCCTCAAAGACACAGTTACATCGTGCCATGTCTGACCACTGCCCCCTGCTGGCCCTAAACAAGCCATTCATTTAAAATGTAATGTGCCCTGATTTTCACATCATTACTACAAATCATGGCAGTGTGCAAATGTGTGCAGCGTTTACTTTAAAGCTACAGTTAGTAATTTCTATAAATGTAACTTTTTGTCATATTTCCTGAAACTTGCGCCATGTCCTGACCAGGGTTGCATTTTCCTTAACTGATGGTTGAAAACGTTCAATCAATCAATTAATCAATTAACCATTCATAATTATAAAGACATACATTTTAAAACTCTGTTTTCTCATTATTTCCTCATTTCAAGTTTAAGTTTCCTCATTCAAATGGCAACGTCTGACAAAACCATGTCAAATGAAACTCATATGCTGCCATTTCTAGACTATTGATTAATTATTGATTAATGTTTTTATTCAGTTATATGCGTAACTGTGATTAATCAAATAATGGTTAATCATTAATAGCCCTAATCCTGACAGTAGTGCATGAGAAAGACAGTGTATGAAGAAAATCAGCTTCCTCTAGCGCCTAATGGTATTTGCAAGAATCCGCCATGCTTTATGAAAACAACCAATCAGAGCCAGCTTCCAACCCAAAATATCTGTATTTGAAAACCATGTCTCATGCCCAGGTCTACATTTTCATAGTCAATTAATCAGTTGATTATTTTCTTGATTAACTGATAATGCTTCACTGTTTTAAAATGTCAGAAAATGGTGTTTCCCTAAGCCCAAGGTATCATCCCCAAATGTCAAATATATTCAGTTTACTGCCATAGAGCAGTAAGGAAACCGAAAAATATTTACATTTACGAAGCTGAAATCAAAGAATTTTGGCTTCTAAAAAAAAAAGTACTCAATCTGATTAATCAATTATCAAAATAGTTTCAGATTAATTTATTAATTGATTAATAATCAATTAATCTTTGCAGCACCACCCAGGTCATCAAATACCAACATAATATTTTTATAGAAGTTGCCAACAGTTTTCATAAATTGGCGAAGATAAGATACCATTCTGTTTTTTCTACAATAATTAAGAAAGACTAACTTAGACGGGTTCCAGGCGATGGACCAGATAGGAGAGGAGGAGCCTCCTGGACGCTCTATCTTCACCTTCTCCTCTCCGTTCTTGTTCCGAATGCTCACCACTCCATTCATCATACCAAGTGCGAGGTACTGGCCGTCGTTTGTCCACCTTCAATCAAATGAAAGCCTTCAATATAAATGACGCACATTAAAAGCATACCAATGTTGCAGACAGTTCTAACTACAAACTTCACTTACCCACAACATGTTATTTTGCTGCTCACTTTATGTTTGTTCACAGATTTTTGCTCTGGGGACCACAGACCTAAACGTGTGAAAGGTAGGTAAGAACTCCAGATATGACATATTCATACTGGTTATAGGTTTGTGGTAGATTCTGACGTCCAGTATGGACTCAAACACTTGGTGCACTCACCAAAGTCACCAGAAGAGCAGGAGGCAAGCTGGTGAGTGACAGGATTGTAGGCAACACACTGGATAGAATCATTGTGACTGCAGACAGGCATATGAAAAACAGAGATAAGGAAGAAAACACACTGCAGAGGATGCCTCAATACTAAAGCGATGAGCAAAAGAGACACTTACGTATATTTTAAAATACCCTCCAGTTTAGACGTCCAGATAATGACGCTTTTGTCTGCTGACCCTGAGGCAAACCTTTTACCTGCAGAAGAGCGCAGTAGTTACTGATACAAAAACAATGACTGATACAGGAAAATGTAATGTACAAATCGAAAGCCAGTTTAGTACCATCTTTAGCATAGGCCACACAATAAACTATGTCTTTGTGTCCTTTTAAAGGCTGGATGATACTTCCATCTGCTGTGTCATAAACCTGCAACAGAAATATATAACACATTCAATGTAATAATAATTAATGTATTCTTTAGATAATATGTGCCTTGGCCAAAGAAAACAGGAAAGCCTTACCAGGACACGAAGCCCTGCAGCAATGATGAGTTGGCTGCCATCTGGCTTGAAGGCAAGATCATTAACACTGGAGAAGAGAATAATGGTGAAATGTTTATTCAGTCAATCTATTAGTCAATAAACAACAATTGTGATGATATGCTCACCCTGTAAGTCATTAATTAAGAACAGATGCCAAACATTCATGGGTTTTCACTCCTCAAACATGTGGATTTGCTGCTTCTTTTTTTTTGTTTCTTTGTAATCAGAATAGCTTTTTATTTTAGAAACCTGGTTGGGCAAAACAAGTAACAATTCTTAAATTTAGAGATAACAGTGTAACAAAATAAATAAATAAATAAACTATCACAAGGTCCACTTATTCGATTTGGTTTCCTGGAGTTTTCAGCCGTTTACTTTAAGCTTTTTGGCTGTTGCTAATCATTAACACAGTTGCAGCACTATATTGAAATAACGCTAATTTATAAACATTGAATATTAGAGCTGCAATGATTAGTCTATTAAAATAATTAATCAAAAGAAAATTAGTTTCCAACTATTTCAATAATCGATTAATTGTTTCAGTCTTTTTTCAAGCAAAAATCTCAAACCTTTTTGTGGTTCCAGCTTCTTAAATTTGAAGATGTGCTGCTTTTAAGTGAGTAAGTGGAATATCTATGGATTTTGGAAACACTGACTCACTGTACATTATCCATTACTTGGTTTCATTGGTTCATTACTGTTACCTGCATGGCATTTGCTAATTTAGCAAACATCACAAACATTCCATGTCATTAACATTTATGGAATACACACGTATGTGACGGATTCTGCTAACTGAATGGATAATTTCGCATGTGATACTCAAACGATGTAAGAATGTTTAGAAGTTGCAAAAATTTCGACAGTTTCACTGAGAATCAATTCATCAGTTTTGATCAGCAAGCCATTTGAGAGTTGTCACTCTGAAAATTGTAGACAATGTATTTACTCTTTTGCAAACATATGGCAAAACTTTGGTTCTAATGAATGAGAATTTCAAATCGGTTGTGAACAACAAAGTAATAATTCGGATTTGAACTTGTTGAAGAAAGAAAGTCTCATTCAAAAACTGAGGCAAAACAAATTAGAAAAACTACAAATGCAAATTGATGTCATTTACAGCAAGCAGTGATGTGCAGCAACAACCAACACATAACGGCAGCTAGTTAGCTTTAATATTAGCTCCGACCTAACGCTACATCGTGCTCCAAAAGAAAGGAGACACGCCTCACTAAAGTTGTTGCACAACATCTCAGATACAAGAAACATAGAATATATTTAGTATTTCTGTCAATAATGAACGATAATCGAATCGTGGGGCTAATGCTAGCTTAAGAGCTGGCTAGCACTAGTTTACATAGCAACCGCCGTTGCTAACCACCTAGCGTTACATCCCAGCATCGGGCCTGGGCTGACAACGTAAATATAAAGATCTTGACTCTTACCATTGTTCACGAATTGTCTCTTTCCATACTAAAACGGCTCTCATTTCCACCTTTTAATATAAAATATTTTCAATATTTTTTATCAACAGGTTGTTGTTTCTTGTTCGGTCGTTTTTTCATACTAAGCTCAGTTTTCATGATTTGATCCTACGGCGCAGACGCGGATCTGCCCGCTACTTCCTGCGTGCCTAAAATCTCGCGAGAACGATCATTTTAACCCAAAGTGTGATGCTTCCTGAACCCTAACCAACTGTTTTTTTCCCCTAAACATAAACAGGTCTGAAACACGACATTGCTACATTTCAAAACTTAATTAGCGTGTAAAATACGCACAATGAAGAAAAAACGCTTTCAAATCTCGCGAGAGTTTTGCACATCTAGGGTTCCCATCTAGACTATAGACGTGTGTGTTTGCCACTTCCTTCATTCAGGTGTCGATATCAGAGAATAACGGGGAAGAAAGGCTCAACCATCAGTTCTGCAAAGGAGGACGGACATCGAGTTGGACCAGGATTCATGCATGTCATGTAAACCACTAAAGAAGTCTGTTATATTAACATTGTTGTGCTTTGCTGCTACTCTGTGCTGTTCGGTAATAACCATGCTATGTTATGCGGTGACACTTACCCACTTGACGTGAAACTGGTAAACACAGAGATGCCATGTATGCTCTTTGATAGTTCTAGATAATGATTACACAGAGAAATGGCTACCTGCTGAAGTGGGAGTAAAAGTCCGCTGCTGGACGATGAGCTGAAGGCAATCAGCTGCTAGCACCTCTTAATCCAAAACTGCTCAGAAACAACAACAACACACTTTTCAAAATGCACCCTGCAAGCTGTGATATCCAGCTCGAGACCAGTGGAGAGATAAACAACCAAAGTCACAAGGACGAGGGTGATTCGTGCCACACTTCGACAATGCCCCCTGGCTGGATCAGAGAGGTGAGACAGAGGAAAACAGGCAAGACAGCAGGCAAACTGGACGTCTACATCATAAGGTGACTCAGTGTTTCCTTGTTCTCCACTCTGTATGTGATCATGACAAAGTGCACAGCAGAATGAGTTAGATCAGTGTCCTACTACTTATTTATTTATTTATTTGTGTGTTTTAGAGCTGCAACGATTAATCCACCAGTTTTTGATTGTTAAATTAATGGCCAACTATTTAGATAATCAATTCAAGGTTCAACATTTGTTTTGTTTTTTCACTTGCCCAGCCCCTGTACAAATTAATCAAATCATTAAATAGCAGCAAAGACCACAGTTATGTTTAATCTATGGCTGCAAGGCCTATAAAATGTCAGAAAATAGTGACAAATATCCATCCCAGTTTTTCAAAATCCAAGGTGATATCTTAAAATGTCTTGTTTTGTCTGTCCAAAACACAAAAATATTCAGTTAAATGTGATAATAAATGAAGAAAAGCAGAAAATCACCATATTTGAGAGGTTGAAAACAGCATTTTTTATGAAAAATTACTGTCCATGATTAATCTTTTTTACCACTTGCCTGATTGGGCAACAATGATCTTATTGTTGAGCCCTGCAATTAACTTGTTTGAGTAATTTTGTTTAGGAAAAGTCCAAATTCTCTGGTTCCAGCCTCTTAAATGTGAATATTTTCTGGTTTCTTTACTATTTTATGTAGACATTTCATGTTAAATAAATTAAAGGTATGAAAGCCCCAAAAAATATCTTAAAAACATTTTTCACAATTTTCTGATATTTTTTTTAGACCAAACTAATCAGTCACTTGAGATAATCGACAATGAAAGTGATCATCAGTTGCAGCCCTATCAGTATCTAATTGATCTATCTGTTGTTTAAGTCCCCAGGGGCGGAAGTTCCGGTCAAGAGTGTCTCTGCAGGCTTTCCTCCTTAAAAATGGAGAGGGGAACTTGGACATGAACGTTTTTGATTTCACTGCATCCGAAGGTGGTGATGCCGCACCTCTCTCTGTAGTGAAACAGAGAAGAAGAAAGAAAAATCATGTAGATGGACAGCAGGAGCATGCAACAGAAACACTGGATCCACCTCCAAATAAATCTAAAAGGGCCTCTTCCTCCCTCAGAAGTACCAAAGACAAAAATGTAAAGATTTCAGAGGATAAGAACAATATTAATACTGACGCCGTACAAGAGGAGATTCCAGATGTGCTACAAATACAAGCTGCACCGTCAGCCACAGTGGAGGTTGTCACAGTGCAGAGGAGCCCTCAGAGGGTGGGTCTACTGAGAGAGAAGCTCCTCAGATTGACTCCTTCCAGTAACCAACAAAACACTTTGACTGTTTGCAAAGACAAACAGGCAGATTCCCAGCCGCCGTCTGCTCCGACTCTGAATGTTGAACCTGCCACTGAGAGCGAGAACGAGGGTGAGGACGATGAACGAGGTGGAGATGAGATACAGATTCACAGCAGAGGTGACAACAAGCCTAATTCTGAACTGCAGGCTGACGCTGCTGACAGTCACCAGGATGTGGAAGAGGAGGTGTTGTTACCTGACATCACTGCTGAGAGCTGCACACCACTGAAAGAATCCCAGAATAGTAAGTATGATCTACACACCCTCTGACAGCTTGTAAAAGCATCAGCTCAAGTTAGTTTTCTCTGAATCTGCTCTTGTTTAACTTATTTTTACTTTGGTTTGATTTCAGCATATTATATAGTGCAAAACAATTTCACTACAATTTCACATTTTGACATGACAGTTTTTCTTTGTTTTTCCAGCTGCTTTCACATTTTCCAGTAATAACTACAAAAGAAATCAAATTAGAGGCTGATATATCTGCCTGATATGGGCCGATCACAGATATATTGTTATCGGCATGTATGTTTTCCTTCATGCACCCAAAGGAAAACTTTACTACAGAACATATAATGCAGATAACAGTGCTTGGGTTGATGTAGATTTAGCACCATGGGGAACATTTATGAGGACAACTGGGGCTCCCTGGTGGTTGTAAATGCTGAGAAGCTATATTAAAATATTAATTACTTGACTGATACTCATGTTTATTTAGTTGTTGTTTTTACTTTTATTAATTTTTCTTTTCTCATTGTTCACTTCTACGAATGGTTGAAAAATTTTCAACATGTTAAAGAACATTTAACTTAAATATCTTTAAATATTTTTACTTAAATATCCTTTAATGAAGTTATTTTTTAAGAAAGCAACCTCCTGATTATCTTTGCACAGTTATATCCATGCAAAATCGGTATATATGCGTGCATAATCCACATATAAAAGGTCTATTTTTATTGCATCTCAAAACTTTGCTATACCAGCCATCATATCAGTAATCTGTGAACTTTTTCTCCCGTAAAATTGTTATTGGTCTCCAGAATCCCATATATACCAAATACATAAGGTAAAATACACAAAAACCCTAAAAAGAAGAAAAAAAGGGAGGATGGAGATACATCTAATAAAGAGAGGCGGGAGAAGCACTGAAGGGTTTTGATAAATGTTTCCTTTCTGCCTAGGGTCCAAAATCCTGGAAGACAAACGAAAAATAAGCCCTTATTTCAGCAAGAAACCCCCTGCAGATGGTAATGTTAAAATGGTTCATTTAATACAGAAAGCTTGTGTATTTTTGTATGTGAGACACAAAATATACCTCCACATTTATCAAATGAAGTTGGGTGTAGCTTAAGAAGACATGTACGCCGTCTGCACACAGTCCTCAGCCCACCGAGGAGGAAGGCCTTCAAGAAGTGGACCCCCCCTCGCTCTCCCTACAACCTCGTACAGGAAACTCTTTTCCACGACCCCTGGAAGCTGCTGGTGGCTACTATTTTTCTGAATAAGACCAGCGGTAAGTCCCAGCATGCAATGCAAACATGGCATTGCAATTGCATTGTACTAAAGTTTTTTTGTTTTTTTTACACAATACTCCAGGGAAGATGGCCATACCAGTCCTGTGGCAGTTCTTTGAGCGTTATCCGACTGCAGAGGTGACGCGGGAGGCCGACTGGAAGCCCATGTCTGAGCTCATGAAGCCACTGGGCCTGTATGAGCTCAGAGCCAAAACAATCATCCGCTTCTCAGGTGAGTGTGCTTGTATGTGATAGATTAGAGCATCCACTTCTGTGTACATGCAGTATGTTTGCAGTGGTCAAAAGAGTTACCACAGTGTAAAAAGTACTCTGTTGTAAGTAAAAGTAATGCATCCAGAACCGTATTTAACTAAAAGTACAAAAGTATTAGCATCAAAATATACTTAAAGTACTCAAAGAAAAAGTGCATAATGGCCCATCTTATAATATAAATCATATTACTGGATTACAGTTATTGAAGCATTAATGGGTTCATCACTTTAATGTTGCAGCTGGTAAAGATGGAGTTCATTTAAATTACTGTATTTGCTATT
>JAJHUR010140161.1:0-22114 GCA_027495735.1 Lutjanus campechanus | reverse complement strand
TGATTGAATTGAGATTGAATATTTGTTTTCTCAAACACTTGAGCACTGCACATTATTTTGTATGTAAAAGATGTCACCTGGTGATCATGAGTCACAGACCAAATAACAGCAATAACAAAGATGCAAATGTTTCTTCACATTCACATCAGATCCAGTTTACATCAAGGCAGCAAGCACACTGTGCAGCAAATTCCTGCAGATATCGAAAAAAAAAACATTTTCTAAAATCTTCCTAAATAAAAGTGATTTGACTTATATTTTAGATAAAGATAACAGATAAAACATACAATGACCTCAGTGCAAATACATTAAATAAGATAAATGTGAAAAACACTGTGCAACTAAAAGTACCACATTACTGGAGTCCAGTCATCAAGCTATGTTAGACGATATCTTTACTTGCTTTACTTAATTTTGCTTTACAGAGCAAAATTAAAGTAAGTAATAAATGTTAAAAGACAAGCAAACAATGCTTTCTCTTGTATTCACTGTACTTAGGTTTTAGGACGAATAAAGAATGACATGTGTGGGCCATTGGCTATCAACAATATTTTCACTCTGCTCATGCACGGGTGAGGGAAATAAACCTATTCACTTTTTTACAGACAGTTAGATGAGAAGATTGATACCACTCTCATATCTGTATGCTGAATTTGAAGCTAGAGCCAGCAGCTTGTTCAGTTTAGCTTAATAAAAAAAAAAACTGAAAACACACAAATGGAGTTTCAGGAGGTCACTGCACACGGCCAAGACACATCCTGTAACCGAACTGAACAGTTTTTTTTTCTTTTTTACATAACAAACAAGATATAATGCATTAATTAGTGAGTTTCAGTTGTAGTGGTACTCTTAATGTTATGCTAAGCCAGTGGCTCTCAAGCTTTTTCATGTCCCACACCCCACTTTTTTTTTCAATAATTAACAATGACAGGGAAAGCAACTAATAAAAAATAATCCAAGTTTAATTTCATCTGCAAACTATCTTCCCTAAATAAATCATACTCATTCAGTTGAGTTTCACATTTTTCAAATGGTCATCCACGCCCCGCCTGCAGTCACTCTATGCCCAGCCAGTGGGGCGTTCCCCACAATTTGAGAACCACTGAGCTAAGCTAACCAGCTGCTGGCAGTATGGCATCATTTTGAACTGACAGACATATGAGTGGTATTCATTTTCTCATCTAACTCTTACCCCAAAGCGAATTAGTGTATTTTCCATAATGTGGAACAATTTCTTTCATTTGCTGATTTTTTGAGATTAGACCAGGATACCACTGATGATTGATAAATAATGAGAAGATTATTTTTAATGTGTCAAGTAACACACAGCATTGCTCATTCTAAAAACATGACAGACACTTGTAGAGTAACCCGGGTTACTGATACCTGCTCTTACCATTACATTCTATATGACTCTAAATATAGGTCTGGGAGTGTATGTCTGTCTACATTAAATGGAAGACAGGAGCCAGTCTCAGTTGATTGCATTGACACCCATAGAGGCAGAGAGGTATGCCCACTGTGGCTCTCTGCTGAGCTATTTCTGTCCATGTGCCTCCATGCCTAACTGGCCTCTACTCTCTCCATAGCCACGCCAAGAATACTCCTCTAATTGGGTTGGCTCCTGATCACATGCACTCTGATCTCCTTCCTCCTCGTCCCTGTCTCTGCCACCAGGGAACAGGGGCAAGAAATGCCAATCCACGCTCCGTTGTCACGCTTCCTGTACTGCTCTTACACCCCAACGACTGAGATAAATAGCAACAGAGAGCTGGGGGTGCTATGAGTCCTACCAGTTTTCACACGCACCTCCTCCTCTTGCCCCTCTTTGTGGAGTTTGTTTATGCAACATGCTAATACAGAGGCTATGACTGATAGCAACAACTGTGCAGCTTAAGGAAGACTGAATCATAGTTTTATTTTGGGCGACTATTGAATTTTATTGGTTGTTGCTACAATCAGAAATAGGCCTATCTGGAATAAGAGACTGAGTAGCCACCTTGTGTGAAATCTATTCTACACCAAATGACTGGTCTACCCTATTGTTATTATTGTGATTAGGAAAGCAAACATGTTTATTAGAATATAACAAAACATGATTTTCATGTCTCTCCTTCTGAGTCCAAATGACTGAACTGACCCTCCCTAAGTCCTTGCCCCTTTCCCTTTGTGCTCCAATGAGGTAACAGCATAGTAAGATACAGTAGATACCCGGCAGAACCTCTGTTTCCTGTACTTCGACATGACGTGCCCATCTATTAAATAGACAACCAAATCTTGGAGAAACACTTACTAAATAAGTAGCTAATCTACATCAATAGCTAGCTAATTCCAACGAATAGCTTGTTTTCTGCTAACACTAGCTGTCGTAACAAAACAGAAAATGAGGAAGTTGACCCAGTGTCACCCAGATACCAAACTAATGGCGCCTGTTTCATTTACCAGCGCTCCAGTACAAGTCAGAAAAAAAAACTTTTTTGTGCTTGATAACAATGCATTATAGGATATTTTGTACATACAAACGCCATAGCAACATCCACTTGGACAGCAGTGTGTGTACAACTGATTTAATGAGAAACAAAAGACAGAAGTGCTAATAAAGAGCTTTCCACTGTTTTTTTTTTTGTTTTTTTTTTGCCTTTGCCTTTATTTGGATGGGACCATTGAAGATATGACAGGAAGAGGGGGGGGGACCCACATGGCCAACAGGACCAACAGCCTCAGTATATGGGGCGCACGCTCTACCAACTGAGCTATAGGGGCACCACAAGAGCTTTCACCACTGTTGATGTGTGGAGCAGCCATCTGGGATTTCGAGGTTGGGGTTGATGAGGCTCATCTGACTTTCTGAGACAGAAATCACACTTATGGGGGTCTTGCAGTTGAAATTTTCAACTGGGAACTCGGAAATTCGGACGTCCCAGTTCAAATGGAATATGCCATAACTCAACTGTTATTGGAGCACACAGCGAAAGAAGCAGGACTTAGACCAGGTCAATTGCTTGTGCACTCACTCAGCTCTTATGTTTGGGACAATGCATCTGCAAAAAACTGTTAGCATTAGCAAATTCATTTAGCGTGTCATATGTAGATAATCTCTCTTAATAGGTCCTCAAAATGAAACAACAAAATAACACAGCTTCAGTTTTAAAATAATAGCATATGTCGATAAATAAAAACAAACTATAAAAAAAAACATAAACATAAAAAAACTTATAAATACGTTTCTTAATGTAGCACAGTATTACTACTCTGCAGAGTGTTTGTCAACTGAAGGCTTCCAGTGACAGAAGAGATACAGTGTTTCAAACTGGCATAATGTCAACATGTAAGGTGACATCTGCTAACTTAGTTGGATGTTGTTATGGCCACTTCACCACCTGACTTACAGTATCAAGTCTGATGAAGGTGATGAGTTGATGAATTTTTCTTCAGTAAAGTGCAGTTAATGTGAACCATATTCCTCCTCCTGAATATTAGCTTAAAGTAACAGTGTGGATCAAAAGCAGAGTTCTGTTATGCAATTTAGCAGTAAAAACAGAAAAAAAGGTTTTATTTTCAAAAGAAGTTCAGTATTAGGGCACAAATCACTGTGATGTCCCACCTAAAGCCAGAGCAGGAGGGAGTGTTTGTGCTCACTGCCTCACTCTGTGGTGGAAGTTCGTGCCACTGTGCAAACCCTGCCCAGTTAGCCCCACAACCCTATGTGAAATGTGACACAACCCTGGGCTCTCCTTTCAGGCATGCCTTTTCTGTCTGCGTGCATTACATTGTGTGTGTGTGTGTGTACACTATCTGTGTGTGTGTTGGGGGGGGTGCCTATGTGCGTGCAGGGTGGGGGTCAGGCCTCCATTTTTACCAGGCCGTCTGCAATAGCAGCTGTCCACTGGTATGCCAGAGGGCGCGTCACAGTGGTGATACAGGGGTTCAGAAGTGAACCGAGGCGTTTGATCCAGGAAGGCTTACTCTCACTGTCTCCAGCTCCGGCCAGGACCTGCAGCTCCACCATGGCGGATCAGTACCAGTACAACACCAACGAGGAGAAGATTGTGAAGGACAGCCACACCAAGGAGATCGATCTAATTAACAGAGATCCCAAGCAGATCAATGAGGACGTGGTGAAGGTTTGTGCTGCATGGAGACATCACCCTGACACAGAAAGGATTAATACCTTAAGCCATGTCTTGGCATGTGTGGAAGCATGTGGATAAAATGAATAAAATGGTTAGCAGGAGCAAAGACAGGAGAACAAGTTATTATACTGTCTGGAAAATCCTTAAATAGATCAGGAGCTATTCCTGTTGCCCGAGAACAGGACATAGTGTTTATTTTGGGAATGGGGTAGAAGAGTGTGAAACTGATACATGGCTACTGTTTATATGTGATTGTTGCTATGATATTAATATTATCTGTAAGGACAGGACCGAATATACATTTAGATTATATTTTGTTCAAATGGTAGGAGTTAATGGTCATGGAAGATGGTAAAACATGAGTCATGAGTAGAGCATGTTTAGTGTCTGCAGGGCTCAGTTGCCTTGTCTGCTCATGTGCTTTCAGACATTAAGAAGTTGATAAAGTTGATGTATTTTTAAACTGACGTGTTTGTTAACCTTACTTCAAATAGTCTGGTCTAAGAGTTACAGTAAGCTATAAGTGATACGTGATAGTGCTGTCTTCTTGGTTATATCTTTTGGAACAGTGTCCCTATTTGGTAATCTTATCTTCTGAGAGATTAACTACCTTCAGACCACACCGGTGTCCATCTATTGTTTCTAAAGAACACTGATTGTTTTTTTGCTGAATTTGGCTCTGACAATCCCTCTAAGAGCTGAAAGAGGCCAGCCCTCACAGAGAAAATATAAAGCAGTGCATGTCCAGTCATTCATTCAGAGGATGATCTCAGGCTGCTATCTCTGCGGGAAACAGACAGCCACTCGTTACGTCTCATACTTCTATCCACTGGTCTGGAACAAAAGGAAGGATTTTAGATGTGCTGTATGACTGTCTGCCATGATTACAGAAAAGTCAATTAATATTTTATAGTCAAGTCCAGGTGGCACATAGTGAAAACTGAAAGCCAATTGGACCATTGTACAGTAGCTCTCATGAATTTTACATGAGGTGAACTTCAGATACTAAAAATGTGTTGGAATAAAGCCTTTAGAAGTATTTTGGACCTGGCATTAAAAGCCACTCTATAACTTTGCCTTTATGGCACTTTTTTATTCTATGAAGTGCAACAGATAATTGGTTTCTCTGCATACATTTGACCCCAACACTTTGTAGCTTTCACAAGCATAATCTTTCAACTTAACATTGGGATGTGCGTATTACTTTGAGCCCACGGAGGTCTGGTGGAGCGAGATGGATGAAAGTGCAGCATGCTCAGGCATGTGTATTAATGAAAGCCTATTTTAAATTTCCCATTAGGTGGAGTTTGAGGATGTCATTGCAGAGCCTGATGGTACACACAGCCTGGATGGGGTGTGGAAGCTCAGCTACACCACGTTCACTGTGTCCAAGTACTGGTGCTATCGCATCTTGTCTGCTGTCTTCGGTATCCCTGTTGCTCTGCTCTGGGGCTTCCTGTTCGCATGCATCTCCTTCTGCCACATCTGGGCTGTAGTTCCCTGCATCAAGAGCTGCCTGATCGAGTCGCAGTGCATCAGCCGCATCTACTCTCTCTGCATCCAGACCTTCTGCGATCCCTTCTTCGAAGCCCTGGGCAAGATCTTCAGCAGTGTGCGCGTTGCATTGCGCAAAGAAGTATAATAACTTACAAAGTAGTGTTTATAGTGTGGTCAGATGAAGTGTGGTATCTTTTTATACACCAGAAGATCAGTCCTGGCATCTTACTTACCCCCTGGTACTCCTCCTCCTCCTCTTCCTCCTCCTCCCTTCATCACATGCTGCTCCCCACCCGCCCACTCTCAAGCTCCTGACATGCCCGGTGTGCCTTTTGCCACCAGAAGCTCTATGACAGCTGCAACAGGCAGCGTAGTTCTGTGACAGCTCTGGCACTCCTGGAGGGCCTCACTGAGGGAGAAGAGGGCCACCTGCCATGAGGAGGATCTGTCTGCCTTCATTTATTTGTATGAAAGCTCAAGAAGCTCAGACAATAGCTACTCATTCAACAAATGAAATGAACTCCCTAACACTGCTGCACCTGTGGACAATGCTGGCTGTTTGCATTACATTTGGCCATTCATTCTAAAAAAAAGTTACTCTCATGCTGTATGTTGCTGTGTGTGCTATTGTTTAACTTTATATTGACTGAATTGACAATCTTATATGTAACCATATCAGAAAAGCTGTAACAAATAGAAAAGAACTGAAAATGTTTTCTCTACATAATTAATTTGTCAGATTTCTTTGTATTTTAGACTTTTTGGAGGCTCGTAGATGTAAGAAACATGTTTGGAACTAGCCATGTGGATAATGTTCTTCCTTTATCAAAGTGTGATGAGTGGAATATTAAACCTCCTTGTTTGCACATTTCATTATTTCAGTCAAGTATGTGTAAACAAGTACGGACCTAACTACTGATGCAGTAAAGTGAAAACCTCTCTATGAGATCCATTATTTTCATGATGTAGAAGAGTGTCATACCTTTATTGCTGCTGTGTACCTGCATTGTAGAAAGGCCAATTATGCACAGGCTGAAACTAATTTAAAGACACTTTACAGCCGATACAACTGTCCTTATACTAAATGTGCAGTGGTTGTGTTTGATTGACTGCTTATTATGTGTATTGTATTAAATGATTCTGAGAGGCTTAAAAAATACATTTTTCACCAAACATCTTAACTGTGTTTCAGTGATATTTTTGATCACTTCAACCCACTACAGGTTGTCTTTGTTGATCTTTCATGTATGTCTGAGTTCCATTATTGATGATTCACGTCACCACACCCACCTTGTTCATAACCTCAGTGTGCTTCTTTCTGGCTGATGTCCAGTCCTTTAATGCACTGGAAAATGCACAGTTATATTTATATGAGCAGGAGCGGCATGCTGTACACTCAAGCAATGTTCTGATTAATGAACAGTAATTAATGAGCAAGAGTGACATATTAGCCCAGAGGGATAGTGAATATGTTGAATAAATTAATATGTTTGGTTTAAAGCTGGGATAGGCAATTTATTTTCTGTGTCACTGGGCAAAAATCCCATAGTAACCTTTCTGCATGTTGTAGTTCAAGTGGTCTAAGACAAAATAGATTTCTGCACCTTCTCTTGGCTCTGTTTTAGGAAATCTAACCTGTGATAATAGATTGTCATTTCAGAGAGAGGGCATTCCTATTTATATATTTATATACAGTTTACATAAGCATATGAGCGTGCACATCCCTGCTTATGGTGAAAACATAACTCAGTGGTGGAAAGTCTTGCAGAAAATCAATCAACAGGGTAGCTCAGTTGGTAGTGTGTATCCCATGTACCGAGGCTGTCACTACTCTGCAGCGGCCCTGGTTCGATTCCAGCTTGTGGACCTTGCTGCATGTCATCCCCCTCTCTCTCTCTGCTTTCCTGTCAAGTCTTCAGCCGTCTAATAGAGGCAAAAATGGCCCAAAATAATAATTTTTAAAAAAGAAAAGCGTGCAAGTTATGATAAATATATAATATAGAACAAACGTGTCACAGCTCCACACTGAGTTTTGGTCTCATTGTGTTCACTTAACAATGCATAGTAGTCAGGCACTTCAAAAAACATTTAAGGCAGTTGTTGGCCCAATGGAAGACAGCAATGAAAATATGGAAAAATTGTCTGCACACTGTAGCTCCCTTAAGTGCAATTCATTCGCACATCCACAAGTGATGTTTTGAGCCTCTGCCATGCTTCAGACTTGATTTTACATACAGAGACATCTTTCCCCCCCATATTTTTACTATGTTCATTGCCAGGGGTGGATTTTTATACATGGGGCCCTCCACATTCCCTGCTTCCCCTCTTTTTCAATCCTTGAACAAATAACAAGTCATAAAAATGCACTTTTATATATGGAGTGGAGTGGGATATTGAGTGCAGAGGATGAATTGAGAAGTCTCAAAGCCTCAGTAAAGAAGTTGTTCCAGGTTTGGTGGCATGGCAGTGCATAGATCTGTATCTCTTGCCAGATGGCAGCAGAGTGCACAGGCTGTGGCTCAGGTGGGTATTGTCTTTCAGCATGGCTGGGGTAGCCTAGCTTCATTTTCCGATAGTCTGTACACCATGCTGAGCCGTTTGTTTATAAGATTTGGCTACTGTCTTCCTGAATCATTTCCACAGATTCACAGTAAGATCACGCAATACTCTAAGATGGTGGGGGGGCCCTGAGACATTTTGGGAAAAACATGGTTAAATGGAGATTTTTTTTTTTTAAACGCTTCATAACCCTAAGTTTATGAGCTGTTTTATGGAGCCTAGAGTAACTTGGGGCCTAAGGCAATTTCCAAGCTTTGCCTGGTATGGTAAGTGGTAAGCATCCCCCCACCCCCCGCCCCTCGTTTGATAATGCCATGGCGCTCCTGGCGTGGCAAAGATGAAGACAAACAGTGGGGAATAACTTTTAAGGAGGGACAGCGTTGTGTGTATGTGATGCACTAGCCTCTCATCCTGCTGTTACACATTGTCGCAGCTGCCTCTGAAGCCCGGGGCATTCTGCCCTGGGGCTGCAAAGCACTGGAAGAGTGTCTTTGAGATGGCGAGTCACAGCGAGAGGGACTGGGGTTTTGGCGAGGCTTGTGTCGTGGAGAGCGAGCTCTATGTGTCATGAGGTTTTGCAGAGCAACAGACTCCTTCTGCGTCTGTTTGAGCTTGTTTGTTTTGTGGGGCTTAGTGGTGTGATACAGGCAGCAGAGAGAGAGGTGGAACAATTTTAACTGTGTATGTTCACTAGACCTTTTGTCAAGAAATAGTAGGGTAAACCCAGGAGTAATTAAGGTTCTGTTTGATTCATGTTAAACAGAGTCAGGGTGCTGCTATTATATGCATGTTGGCTCACTGGAAAGGCTCTGCTACACTAAATATAATTAAATTGACCTTAATTAGTATTACTGGTAACACCTGTGTTTAAATTTCATAACAATGTGACTGCTGTGAAAAAGGTCTACTGTTTCCTACTGAAGATCTAACCAAAATACAACAAATTCTCTACAAATACAGATCACATGTTTTTATTTATGTATTTATTTATATATTTTGCTCTCTGCAAATAATCAATTGAAGGCTTACTGTACACATAAAGTGCTCTCCACTTATTGGCAAATTACTCACGATTTTTGATCATGATATTGACAGCAATGGTCTTTGATGTTGTCTGTCTTATTTGTTGCTTTCAAAAAATGTGTTTTTACAGAATTTCTCTTGATATGTTATTGTTCACTAGCACATGATTGTCATGTTGTTATGAAAGGTCATAATCAGCTACAAGGGAAGGAAATCCCCTAAATACAATGGTAAAATCCACACTATAATGAAATTAAAGCAATGCTTTAGTAGTATTATACAGTAAAATATTCATACAATAACAAACTTGTAAGCACACATAAGCACAATGTAAGGTGGGTGAGAGATAAAATATCAGGATGGGCTGAATAATGGTTTAGTTGAAAGCTGAATAAAGAGCTGTCTTATAGCAACTAAATGAACATTACAAACTTTACAAATTTTGTATATATTGCAGAAATATTGTATTGTCTTGGTTGTATTGTACAGCCTTTGCTCCTTGCTCATTGTTGACCATGATAATTGATGTGCTGTTGAGGCCCCAGACTTAATTAGCTTTGCAACAAAGACTGCTAGAGTGAATACCTGTGTTATCTCTTCCTGCAGGATAATGCACCACATTACACAGGATTTGTTACCTCAGGTACCTCCCGCGTGCCTGCACACAGTGCCAAGATCTCAATGCAACAGTGCATTTTGGGGCTGAGGTGAACAGGATGTTCAAAGTTTCAATGTGCTGCCAAAATTGTGCAGGAACTCCGTGACGTTATTGATTGAGCGTGGACAAACATCCCTCTCTAGAACATTTCCAGCCACCATGCCAAAGATTTCTTCAGCCAACTCAGGCAAAAGGAGCTCTAATGAGCATCAGCTAGTAGTAAATAATAGGGTCGACATTGCATTTTTGCTGCGCCGTTCTTTATTTTTAAGCTTATCTTTTAAATCTTTACCAGTGACAGCCATGACACCTCACATCTAACAATATCTCAAGTAACAGTTTACATGTATGCAATCCATTGCAAATGTAACAAAGTGGACAACATCATACACAATATTGATAACAGGTGAGCAGACTCATCATAACACAGATAAACAGGATCCATAAGCTTTGCTGGTGACAACAACTGAGTCAATAGTGTGGTTGGCCAAAGTTGTGTTTCCATAATTCTCCCTGCACTGCAAACATCTAAAACAAGAAATATATACAAACAAACAAAAATATTCAGGTGATTGCTGAGGTTGGTCCTTGATTATTTTGTAAGTTTGCATGAACAAAAAATGATACATCTTTAATCATATTATGTACATTTCTCTATTTTAGAATTCCATTTCCACTTTGCACTGTAAAGTTCTGTAAATAAAAACAATTATGACTTTTGTTGCTTTTTTCCTTCTGGTCTTGAACAGCAAGCCCCAGGGCGAAGGGTATCTGAAGGAGTTGCGCTGCTGGATATTTTATGGCTGAGAGCATGTGGTGAAAGGCAAGAGGGTGGGCGACTTGATGAAGGGAAGGAAGGGTAGGGGCGGGTGCTTATGTGGTGGAAGTCTGTGTGATGCTCCTCTGACTGCTGGTACTCTTAATCACAAAGGTGGAGGAGTTGCTCTTGTGACTGGAGTCAAAGTCATGCTCACAGTGGCACTGGGATGACTTGAGGTAGCGAGCGGAACAGCACAGAAAGTTCTGCCTAAGATCCTGGAACAGATGCCCAGCGAAGCACATGTAGATCCAGGGGTTACAGCAGCTGTTGAGGCTGGCCAGTAGCATGGAGATGATGAAGGGCATAGCTGCAGGAGATGAGACAGAGAGGGAAAGTTACTGTACTGTGACGACACAAAAATGAACCAGCAGCTTTTTTTTTCTGTAAAAGTAAAAAAAGTGTTAGTGGCTGACTGAAGATTTCTAGTAGGATCTTCTAGTAGGGCTGCATGATGTTGATATGGTTAAAAAAAAAAAAAAAAAAAATCATATCAAAACACATTTTTTTAAAAACCTCAGAATCATGATGATGTGACATTTGTTGGAGTTTACTTGCATCTGGAGAACATTATTTGTAGCACTACTACATTATAATACTGCAAATATTCCTCAAATAAAAAATGATCAAATATCAAAAATTGCAGCTTCTGCGTTTTTGGATATTGCAATTAGCCATATTATAATTTCGATAATAATTTGATAAATTGTGCAACACTACTACTATTCTCATCATGTGTAATAACAAAAACTATTTCCATAATTCATGAGTTTGCGCACACTTTACTTGTGATTATTTACAATTTTATCTCAATTATTGCTCTTTAGCCATACTAGCAACACGGCTGTAGAGATGTCAATGTTGGCTGACCAGTGGAGACCCCAGATCCCACCAGATATCCTTGCCAACATTAAGTCTGCTGCTTAAATTTGCAGGTATATTTTTTTTTTTTTTAGGTGGAAAGCCAGCATGAACTGACATTTTGACAGAATTTTACGTTAAGTTAGCCAGCTCATGTGTCTGCTAAGAAAGAAGATGTGCACATGCCAGGTTGCGCTGACAGATGGATTATTTCATTTTAAAGCTTTTATTGGCTGATACTGTTGATGTGCCAATATTAACATGCAACTCTATTTGGTATGTCAGAGGATGATTCTTATTCACTTTGCCTGAGTTTTCATCTGGTGCGACCAGGTTCATTTGTGGTTGTGAGTGAAATGTCTTGACAACTATTGCCTTGAAATTTAACACAGAAATTGCTACAGCTTCACAGAACAGTGAGCATAGTTGTGGGCTCATATAGTCTCATTTCCCTTCATCCATTTGCCATTTTCTGCAAATGTAGAATCATTTAGAAGTTTCAATCACACATTTATGACTGTATTATTATAGATGGAGGTATTCTCAGTGCTTAAAATCAGAGATCCTTGAGAAACAGGACAGTTTCGTAATACTTGGACTTAAGACTGGGAAATAAATACAAAAGACTGTGACTAATTTTCTAAAACAAAGCAAATTCCTGGAAAAACACAGATGGAGATGAATAGAACAGGAGAGACGGAAATGTTCCTCACATGTCGCTGTGGTGATATATCACGACAAGTAACCTGCAGTGGCATGCTGGATGACATTTACGCCACGTCAACTCCACCATCCCACTGACATTTGGCAAATGAGTTTCGGATTCATCTAATTGGCTCACATCCCGTATTTAACCTCTTCTTACTGATTGCTAATCTTTCTCTCAGCCTGTCTGCACTCCCACAATCCTCATGTTGTGTCTAATGACAGTCCCTGAGCTCAAACAAAATTGTTCCGTGCAAATGATCTCTGGAAGGGCATGAAAGTCATACGCATGATTAATAAAAATTGATTATCAGCCATTAAGGGTTTGATTTATGAGACTAAAACATGAGTTTAACTGAGTGTAGATCATTCAATTACCCTTATGCTATGGTGTCATAGGTTTTATAATCTAGTTTCGAGTAAGACCTGCGCTGTGGCAAATGAAAATGTCAGTAAATTGTAATGAATGCTCAAACTGTTATGACACCTTCCACAAAAAGGCAAGCAAAAAACTGTTAACTTTCCAGCTGATATGTTTAACAAAGTCTGTAGGCCACACATCTACTTGCTCTAATACAGACTACAATGTTGCTGACACTGATGGAGGAATACAATTCACTGAAGAAAGTGCAATGACCAGCTGGTGGTTATCAAGCATCAGGGTGGATGAGAGAAGAGCCTGGATCTAATTTGAATAATAGGTGGAACCATCACGAAAAAGTCTTAAATGAATTAGCTCACTGTGTCTTTCACAAGAGAACGATAAATCACACAGTGAATGAAGAATGCAGAGCAGTCATCCCCTGGGTGGCACATCAATCTGACTGTCAGAGCCGATACCAGGCAGCCCGATAGACTTGTTTTCAATTCATGAATGAGAAATCTTAATGCTAATTCTGCTTTTCTGAGGCAGACAAACATTAGTAGTAGTCTAATTTTATTTTTTGCAGTAAAGTGATGGTAGCAGTTATTCGAAGTGGGTTTCTGTGAGGTACTTGTCAATGTATTACCAGCAGTAGTTGGTGGTCAGTACACCCTAAGTAATGCAACATGTTGTTTTTGAAAGTCTAAACGCCAACAAATATTGATTGAACCACAATATCTGTCATCAGTCTGTTCACAATCCTCCATCAGTTGTGACCCGGTGAGTCCATGACAAGTACTACTAGCATAAGAATACATGTGAAGTTTGTGAAAATAGTAAGTAAATCTGTTCAGCTCTTTTTTTTTTTAGAAGATATCTTAGTTCCAGCAAGACTGAGCTAGTAAAGTAGCAGTAGTAGTAGTAAAGTTTTGTGTTTGTAGATGTGGGAAATCACACAATCTCAAATAAGTCAGACCCCATGTGTTTCCAGGGAAACAGATATTATATATTATATATATATTTTTTTTTTATTTAGAGAGCAAATTGCTCCACAATATGAATATATTTCTCTTATTTTGTTAGTAATGTGTTGTATAATTGCAGTACTATTCTTGAGGATGAGCTTTATTGTCATTATAAGAATGACAGTGATGCAGTCAAGACTGAGGTGCTGGCACACACCCTCTCAGGTAATATTGCTTAACAAAACATCAGTTTAAAATCAATTTAAGTGTATGCTATATATAAAATAATTTTGCTGCTTTACATAGCTGTCAGGCAGCCATTATGTAAGCCAAATATCACTCTCTCCAAACCAACCAAACTTGGTAATTAAGCAGTTTTACCTCACAGAACACAAGAGTTGCTGGTCCACTGCCGCCTCATTCTGTTAGTTTGTTTGAGTCTACTGACTATGGAAAAGTACCTCATACAACCCCACTTCCAATAATCCGAGCTATCCCTCTAAATAAAAGTAAAATTACTTTTAGTCTTTTTGTAAATAAGACACTGCTTTGCTTTCTTCTGACCTTTATACCGTATATAAAAAAAGAGAATTTAACACCTGGAGACTGAACACTGGGCTTTGTGTCCATCGAGCACTTAATTCAAATCAATAGCGCACAGAGTGTGAGTCAGCATCCGAGGGCACCAGGCTCTGCAGGGGGAGATGTTTGTGTCCACGGTTTTTTTGGGGGGAGCTTGTGAGTCAGGGTATAACCTTAAGGTGTTTTTGTCCTCTACATAATAAAATCTGTCTTGCCGTTAAATGTGAGATCACAATGATGTCGCTCAGACAACGTTTAGGAATGAGGCATGACATTTTCAAAAATTGTAGCGATAAGCTAGGGGGGCTAAAAATGTTAAGCTTCCTATTGATGAAAGGTCCTGGCTCCTTCACAGTTAATCCAAGTCACAAAATGTTATAAATCTAATATCTAAATTGTTTAGGTGAAACTTTCAAGGGATGTAGCAGTGTTCATGAATTTGTTCATGCATCTAAAAAAGTACACTGTCTTGGTGAAGACATTTCTAAGGGTCAAAGTTTCATACACCAAAAGGGTGCGTATGGTCTATTTTCGTCAAAAGGAATAGTTAATTTTAGGAAATATTAGGAAATGATTTGCTTTCTTGATGAGAGTTAGATGAGAAGATTGATAGCATTCTCATATCTAGTAAAGATGATGCTACAGTCAGTAATTGGTTAGCTTCGCTTAGCAGGAAGATACAGCACGTGGAAACAACTAGCCTGGCTCTGTTCAAAGTTCAAACTTTAGAAAATTTTGGGGAAAAACTGCCATCAGTCAAAGACATTAATTACATTTATAAATAAATATAAATAAATAAATATATGACTATTTTCTCAAGTCTGTAATTTCACTTGTATTGAAGTGTGCATTACACTGTGAAATCTACTTCATTTTACTTTTAAAATCATAATTGAGTACAGAGTACAATTTGAATACCTCTAAAACTTTCATTTGGCATTTCTTTTGCCAATAAGGCTGAACAGGCCATACAAAATCCATGACATATGGATGGTTAAAAGAAAAAACACAAATGCTGCCACAGGCACAGGTTTGGAGAGATGAACTTGACCACTGACCAGAACAGAGCAGGGGTTGGAGGTAATTTTGAAGAGGAAAAAAGATTTTGAGAAACAGAAACCCCTTCCGACTGAATACTTGCATACTTGCAGTTGATAATGCATTAAACATCAGCAGTTGATCAAAGGTCACAAAATGTGCCTACCAGCACCTCTAAAGTTTGCTACTTAATATGTCATATTTAATTTGTTTAATATGCTCAAGGATTGTGGTATACAAACTGGAATTTGCGATTTTATGTGGGTCTATGAGCTGAACTGTTTCTTGGCCAGGTAACAAGCAGAAATTCAAGGAACTTACCGATGGTCCTGGCCAAGAAATAGTCCACACAAAGCCAGAAATACCTTTGGTCAGAGCCAGGCTATCCTCTCATCTAACTCTTGACAAGAAAGCTAATAAGCATACAATTCCCCCAATGTCAAACTATGAACTTGGAAGAAGTTGGGAAAAAAAAGAGCATCTGGTTGCCAATTGTCTCGGGGGATTTCTGAATCGTCAGCAGAGGACGTGATTACTTAGTAATGGCCAGGGTGAAGAAGGGGAGGAGGTCTGCAATCTGCATATAGACTGCAGGCAAAGAAACTGCTGTTCACATCCTGTTTCTGCTAAGCGTGGCCTTTTAAAGACAGACAGCAACCTTTAAGTGCATGCCTCCATTTATGTTGAAGCGTCTGTTTGATTGATGGTGAAAATGGAAGAAAAAGATGTCTATTAGGTAAATCTCAGAGGAAACTGGTAATCTGTTTTCATGATTGTGCCAATCACTCACAAACATGCTGAAACAACACACCATGAATAAAGGACCACCGGTGAAAATAATCATATTTCATGACTGTTTTCACGTCTGTTAATAAAAGTTAAAATGATATGAATATATTCCATGGTAAAATAATATCAGTGACTATATGGAACGACCCATGTAATATAATAATCTGTGTTTGAGATCTGGGTACCACCTCACAATAAGACGACTCTTACAAATGATTTAATAATGGTTTATAATTAGGTTATTAAGTAGGTTGAAAACACTTTGTAAATCATTATTAAACAATTGCAAACAAATTATAACACATTTTTCATACATTGACGTGGGCTTTTGCTTATGACTAATTAATCTTACTAATGAGTTACAACCATTTATAAGTGGCGACAGGATGAACAACTTACTACTGGGCCTGCAACTACCAAAGTTTAATTCTCGATGAATCTGTCAACTATTTTCTCGATTAGTTGTTTGGTCTATAAAATGTCAGAAATGGTGAAAAATGTTTTCATAGAGCCTAAGATGACATCCTCAGATTTTTGTTTTTTGTCCACAACCCACAGACGTTCAGTTTACTGTCACAGATGACTAAAGAAACCAGAAAATATTCACATTAAAGATGCTGGAATCATCATCCTAGTTATAAACCATTTATAAATCAATAATAAGGATTGTATTGTTGTAAATGAGATCTGCTGCTATTTAAACATTTGCTGTAAGTCTGCAGGTTACCTCACAAACAACGACTGCACAATAGTCGTTTTTGTTGTATGTGCACCTCCTAATCTTTACAACACAAACAGCTTTAAAAGTACAGTCTGTGATTCCAGTTACCCCACAATTGCAATTCAGAATACATTAATAAAACCTGCTATATCTCCAAATTGATGACAATTAACAATAAAGTACACAACTTTGCTGTTTTCTGAGACTGTCTGAAACACATGTTTGCAGTGTAGAGGATCTTTCTCCAGTAAAGGTCTTTCTGTTCTGGCCTGTGTGGTGTGGCTGGGCTCACTTTGCTGAGTATGACACTAATGGACACTTTATCTACACACACACAGGTGACACTCCAGTCTATCTTTTGTACACAAACACTGGCACGTGTCACTGCCAGTTCTGGCCTTTCTGAGTGCTGTTCACGTGGAGGAAAGCCATCAGACATCAGTCTGCTCCCCTGCACTGATCCACACTCTGCAACAGAAAATGATTAATCACTTTTTTTTCCCATCCATTTCCAAAGGCTGGAATTTTTCTGTTGCTCTTTTCTGGCTACTGTAACTTTAAATATTGCTGGGAGACACAGCATGAAGGCCAATTACTGTCATTTCATGGGTGCATCGAGCAAAATGTCTCCTTGGTGTCGAAGAATTTCATGACAGCTAAGTGTATTGTGCAACTGTTTAGCTCCAAAGTGTAAATAGTTTGGCACGAACAATGCAGCTCGAGGAAGATGACAGCGATACACAACCATTCAGCTGAAACCTTTTACACAAACACAGAGAAGCAAAAGAAAAGAGCTAAGGTCTGAAATACAGACGTCCGTTTATTTTCTAAGCGACTTCCTGACATTATGTCTTACTTTAGTAAGACATAATGTTTTTTTGATTTTGTAGAAAATGGTTCTCCTTTTACTTTTTGTCTGAGGAAATAAAGTTATAATGGATGGAAACTGCTTGGAAAACAAGTTTTATGTTGTCTTTAGTGATTTTGTCTCTTTATTCACATACTTGATATCAATGTAAGTCTCCAAATGAATAGCTGTAGTTAAAGTTGCCCTGTACTTTACTCTTTGCCCAGTAAATCAAATGCTTTACATGGGTTAACTGTAGACCTGTTCACATGAAAAGCATCTTTATTTTTCACAAAGCTATTACTTAAACCTCACCATACCAACATATGTAACATATAACAACTACCATGAATGAACTACTGAAAGACAATATCAATGGTTCTTTGTATTGTACATACGGTGGTTTGCCTTGCATAACCAAAGAAGCAGTTTATCTTGTTTGATTTGATGCTTTTTATTCATGCTGCTTTCAAGGCCACATGCTAAAACTGTTAACTATGTAATGGCTAGTTGCGGTGATGATAGCTGTAACAATTCATTAAAATGATGAGAATTTCTGCATTGTGTCCATAGAACACTTTGTAAACTCAAGGCAAAAAGAAGTGTAGGTTAAGTGTGTTCATTGTTCATTCTGGGCCCACAAATCCTGCACCCCAGGGGCAGCCGTCTACCTTTACCACAACTGTGATAGTGATTGAACCCTTATGTGACACATGCACATTCAGGAACACAGTCCACACAAGCATGACATGTTTGTAGCCACTTCACATTATTCACAGTATTCAAAATGATTAAGGCTTTATATTTAATAAAGTTATTTTATAAATTTGATAGTGTGGATCTTGACTCAGCAAATTAAATTACATTCTTGCATCTAGCCCCAGCTAGCGTTACAACTCATCCCAGTAGTGGGGTAGGTAACAACAGAATTTGAAATTTACTCACATAATCTGTTATTGTTTAGTTGATGTCCAGTCGACTTCTAATTGTAACAGACAAATATTGGTACCTTATATCAAAGTTTGAGACGTCTATCACGAACAACCACTGAGTTACTGATGGTCTGACAAAAAGTGTGACTACCATCCTGTTCTTCCTGTATTTAGTATCATCTGAAGGAAAAAACAAACTGTTAATATTTTAGGAAAGCTGTATAAAACAGGACAAAACAGAAAGCAATGATAGGATGTCATCAGGACAAAAAGGATGAACAAAGTCATAAAAATGGGAGTGATAGAACAAACCACCTGTGAGATATGACAAAAAAGTATAACTCTGAGGTCTGCAATTACCCCAGTCAAGGTTGAATTGTGCTTTTCACTCAGTTGTACATAAATGTAATGAAATAATGGGCAGGAGCATTGAAGCTCAGTGCAGAGACATTGTGAAGACAGAGCAGCACATTAAGTCTTTTTAATCGTTTTCAGTCTGTTGTATATGGGTGTGGCCATGGCCCAACAGATCAATAAATACAGGGACCACATACAGTACATGGCTGCTTAGTGGCCTATTGTAGTTAAATGTCAACGACGCACTCCAGCGTGACCCACAGGCACAAATAATACAAGCTGCTTGGCGCGTGGTGGCGCACACTAATCCCGTTAATGATTAACCGTCAGTCTCTCTGCAGCGTGACAGGAGGGTCAGAGGAAACTTGGACACTTCTGCATGCAGTTTACTTTAAACAGCTTATTGACATTTTTCTACCACATAACAGGTGAATTATTATATATAATCGAAAAATATTTGAAAAAAACAGAATAGGTCTGTTTTCCTGCTCTGTTCCTGGTAGTTTCTGGCAGTCAAATACAGGATGTTCTAATAATGCGTCATTAGAAATACATTTTGAACCGTGTGTGACTGTGTAGGAAGAGTTATCCATTAAATGCTAATGTCACTCAAACACTCAAATGTCACATACTTGGGTGATTTTTGCAATTCACATTTGTATTTTCACCAGACAATGAAATATTCAATCTCTTCCTATGTTTTTGTCTTGTTTTTTTGTTTTGTTTTGTTTTGTTTTTTTCCTCGTGCCAAAACTGCACTGTGATCTCTCAGCGCTTCAGCTCAGTCACTGTAAAATCTGTCATCCATACCGCACCCAGACTGGGTTGTTTATCCTGATAAAACAGCAGAACTCGGCTCTCCATGAGTCAGACAAAAAACTACAATGCCTGACGCACATGAAAGGGTAAACCAAAAATAGCCAAATGTTAAAATTATGTTTTGTTGTCTCAGTTTGCCCCCAGCTGGATAAGAAAGCGCCGGCATCCTTGTGCGTAAAGAGCACTGATGCGCACAAGAAGGATGCGTCAGAATTGCATTCATTTCCACTCAGCACTATTGTGCGGAAAATGGGCAAAATGATGGAAAATTGTGTGTTTTAGAATGTTTCAGAAGCGTAATAACGTGCGTAAACCAGCCTTTAAGTATCACTGGTGCGCATTCGCTATAATATTAAACTTTAATATTGAACCTACCCTCACGGGGTGCTGCTGGATCCCACGCAGACCACATCTGGACAGAGAAAAAGGGGGTCCAGCAGACGATGTAAGCCACGACGATGACAAATGTCATTTTCACGGTGGTGATCTTCGCCTTGGAGATGAGCTTGACGCTGCTCACACGGGCCAGCGTGTTGCTTTTGGAGGTTTTAGGCGTCAGGCTGATACACTGCTCCCGCCTGGTTTTCAGTTTAAAGTTTTGCCATATTTTGAAGCTTATCAGCCCGTAGCAGATGCTCAGTATCGCCACCGGGATAATATATATGGTGAGACTGATCCATGTAATATAGGCTTTGGCACCCCAAGGTTTCACGAAGTCGCCCCAGCAGTCGTACACTCTTGATCCGGCCGAGCCCACCTCCCTCAGGGAAAAAATGAACATCTGCGGGATACTGAAGAGCAGGCTCAGCACCCAGGAGGAGATGACATAGAAACGGTCTTTTCTCCTGTGCAGAGAGCGAAGAGGCTGACAGATCGCCAAACACCTGTCTACAGACATCAAAACTAACATATAAGTGGAGGCGAACATCCCAACGACCTGTAGGTACTTCACCAACCTGCACAAAATATCTGGTCCATAGAAGCGAAAGGTGATGTCCCAGATAAGTTGAGGGAGAACTTGAAATATCGCCACCACCAGATCTGCGATGCTCAGGTGCTTCATGAAGTAATACATGCGGGACTGGCTGTGCTTGGTGGTGTGGATGGCCAGCAGGACGCACAGGTTCCCCGCCAGCGCCAGAAACAGCACCAGGGCGAGCACCGTCACCTCCACCTTCGCCACCTCTTCATTCCGCTTCAGAGGGTTCGTCTGGTTCACCCAACCGGTCCCGTTAACGATATTCGAGTTCCGCCAGGAGTCGTTAAATTGCCAAAAGTCACTTTCGTTTGAAATAGTTTCCATTGCCGCAGTCTGGTCCTCTGCAGATGCGTCAGGCTTGTGCAGTCATGCAATGGCTGAAGGAGTCACCTGAAGGCTTTCTAAGTGCCAAAGTCTTCCTCACAGGTGACAAGACGGAGTGTGAGGCTCAGAGCATGTTTCTCAAGTAATAATAAACCTCAATCACCCATAGTTTCTAAAAACTGAAGACTATTGAAAGGAGACAATAAAATAATTCTACTTATCTAAAGAATATCAAACATTTGCTAAAACGTGCGCGCAAAAAGAAAAGTAAATTTCAGTTGCAGAATTCTGCAGCGTGGACCTACATAACAGAACAACTAGGGTCTAAAATAGATGAGTATCACACCTCACTGGCCATAAGTAATTTAATCCAAGACCAAAATCATAGTCTGAGTAAATCCAAAGAATGGTGTTTTTCTCGAGAAAAAATATAAGAACTTTAAGAAATCCAAAATTAAACTCTGGAAATTAAGATATTACGAGAAAAAAAAAGAAATGCCTCAGAAAGTGAAAGCTCCATCATCGTCTCTCTCTGGTAAGATTCGGAATGACCAGCACTACAGCTCCTAAGCTCCTGTTATATGTGTCCCCGGCTCACTAACAATAAACAGTCTTTACCCATCAGCACCACAAGATGGCGACGTGAGTCATCCGCCAGTGATCCCCCACCCCCCCTGCTCTGCAGCTCGGAGCTCTTCAGATCAAGAACCTCCAGATCTGCTCTGAATCAGGGGTCTCATTTTATTCTAGCCGAGCCCACTTGAGAGGATATATTTTATAACTTGATGTGGAATTACAAAGGTGTCCATATCACAAATGTTTTATTTGTTATAAATATATATTTTTACTGTCAAGTGGGTATTGTCAATTATCTATATCCTCTCAGCCTGCAGTACTTGCTTTCATGTTTCATTATATTTTCTCATGCTGCGTTTATTGTTATGCACCAATATACCAAGGCATTTTTTATGTGAAAAGCTACTAAACAATAAGCCTCATTCTGTTTCTGATAATGATGCTTGGGAGAAAGCAGTGGCTGCTCATTAGAACCTGTGAATAGAAACCATCAGTGTCATTATACAATATTTTCATATTTGCTCTGTGGAGTCAATGAGACAAAAATGAGCTGGAGATTTAAACTTCA
>JAJHUR010140160.1:1417-22572 GCA_027495735.1 Lutjanus campechanus | reverse complement strand
GCGCTGTTGCCCTTATTCTCACAGAAAAAGCTCTTAACAGTGACACTGAGGAAGAAAAGCAGAAAGGCCTTGACAGTCCAGTGCCTGTAAACACGGAGCATTTCCCTTGATATGAAAAAGTGTTGGCCTTAACTTTCTATTCAGCCAAAGCAAAGTGCCCAGGAGCTCAAAGTCTTAACACATCCTCTGTATAAACACAACAGATTCTGCCCTGCAGATAGAGCTAGTGGTAGGCGTGCAGTGAGAGCATTGCCACGCTAGTCCACTTTTCTTTTATTCTGACAATGTACTATTGCCATTTCCCTGCAAAAAGTGAGCTGAAATACAAAGAATAAATTGTTGCATTCCTTGTCATGCACGCCTGAAACTAACAAGACGAGCACTTATTTCTGTCAACATCTTAATTATATACTACAAGCCCAACACTTTGCTCAAGTATGGAGTTTACTGAGAGAACGACGGCACCCACAGCCAATAATCTGGCTGTTGTGATCATGTGACATGCAAGCTGTTTGGCTCTGGGCGCCTGTCTGTAGAATGATGAAAACACTTGTTTTATTGTCACTGCAGTGAAGTATCTCTCCCCTGTCGTGTCAGACTTGATATTAATCACCACCATGAAAAAAAATCAGCTCTGCCACCAACTGACATAACAGTTGTGACAAGAATGCTGCATGTTGCCCGTACACGATCAGCACACACAGGCTTTAATTACTTTATTGCCTGTTCCAAAGTATAGATGTATTGTTCCCATGGTGATTTGCCAAGAAGTGAAAAATCCGCCTACATTTTAAAGTGTACATCCACTTTTGGATTTTTCACTGGAAAAAGAAAACACTCCACATGTACTTCAGTAACCTTCAGACCCTTTGGCAGTCCTATCCATACAAATTCATGTAGTGCGGACTAGTATTGTTCAAACCCACGGGACATTATTTGAATTCCAACTAAAGATCAAAAAGTAGCAAAAGATACCAAATTTGGGTTGTCAAGTTAAACTGCAGGAAAACGTGTGCACTATTTTTAACAAACTTCTAGAATATTGATAAAGTGAGTGCAGCTGAAAGAAAAATGCACAGTGCATCTCACACAAAGGTCATTTTACTGTTTACTAATGAGACATGTTCACAAATAATATGCTGGGGGTTGTAGGCCCCATCTAGGCCTCATCTAGAGTCAGTGTTTGGTTTGTCCGTTTTAGGCTACTGTAGAAACATGGCAGATCAACATGGTGGCCTCGGTGGAGGAGGAACTGCATCCTTTGTAGACATAAAGGGCTCATTCTGAGCTAACGAAAAAACACAACGATTCTTATTATCAGGTGATTATACATTAATGAAAACCCACTTGTGAATATTATATTAATTTCTGCCATATTCTGCAAATAGATTCCCCAAAACCTTTCATATGGGACAGTTGATCCCTAGAATACTGGAGTTCAATGCATCAGTAAAAAAAAAAAAAACAGCATTTCAACAGAGGAACACTGAACTGAAGATAACAAATTTAGTCTCTAAACACAACATAATCTAAGTGTTTGCTTTCTCAACCAGTGTAAGAAGTGTGGCCTCAGCTTGAGAGGTGTGACGTGGTTGTTCTTAACATGAGGTGCTGCTAAAACAAATAAAGTGATAGTAACTCCAGCGCTAAGTGAGCGTCAGCCTCTCCATAGTGCAAGGTCTGTTTGGTGTGGGTTGGTGAGACAAAGGAAAAAGCAGCTGATTGCATTTCAGAGGCAGAGAGCATGAGCCGTACACAGTAAGAAGTGAGGTAACAGACAAAATAAAAAAGAGAAAGGAAAAAGTTATATCAAAAATAGAGAGAGGAAGCAAAGTGGATTGGAAAGTACAAGGCCAAGAGATTTTTGTTTGTACTTGTGAGTGGGTGATGGGGGCACACTATCTCGAATCAAGGCTAAGTTATTTGATATTATGTGTGGTAAAATGTGGTACAAAAGGCAAGCATCCTTAAACTGAAATTTGATATTAGCAGTATTTACTGTGTATCTCTTGAAGTCCTGAAGCAAACTGAAATGTCACACAACTTGCAGTCTGTGAGATTTGCAGTAGTGAGCTGAACTAACTACACCAAAGAAGGAGGGGGCCTTCCTGACTTGACCTTCACTTAAGTAAAAGTACCAATATCACATTGTGAAAAGTAAAAGTACCACATAAAAAAAAAACTCAACATATTCTATTCTGCATGTATGTTTTAGCAAAATGTATTTTCCATACCCCTTCTAAAAAGTTTTCCCATGTGACCTGAAGTAGGTCTCTGCATGATGACATTGTTACATATACACCTCTTGGGTTGAGGGAGGCAAGGACTTCCACACTCCAACTGATGTCACCACTTTCTGATAACAGCTGAGTGGGAATTTCCATTAAAAAAAAAAACACCTGGAAAGAACACAGATGGAGTTGCCCATTAAGTTTAATTATCTAAGTATTATTAGCAAAGTCTACTTTAAGTATAGCAGCAGTGCATGAATGTGGCATATTCTATAACATCATCGTATCTCTTAAAACTTTTTATGAGCACAGGACTAGTGTCCGACTGATTATCGTTCACCGATTTATCAGGGCCCGATAGAACGGCTCCCGTTCAATCCCTCATGTATATAATTAATAAATACGAGGCAACTTTACCATCGCAGATGTTGTCTCGTAGCATTACATGAGTGACATTAGCAGAATGAAGGGATCAGTTCATGTTTAAGTAGCAAAAAAGTAAAAACAGCCCAACATATGACATGCCGCCGGTATAATTGTGGATTGGATTGTCCTGTGTTTATTTCCCCGTGTTTGTGAACGTGGTTTGCACAAAAGCACAGAAGGGTACAGTTGAATACAAATGCATGGTTGAAAGGATTGAACCCAAGAAAGCACCAGTCGCTCGGCTGCGCCCACACAGTACAATGCATTTACAGTAAAATTAATAAAAGATATCTCGACAGGTAACGACTAAAACAGTGATAGGAGGAGACATACAAAGCACAGGAGAGAAGAAGACAAGGAGGTGACCACTATTGTATTTCTTATGGATGTAAAAAAAAAAAAAAAAAAAAACGTTATCGCACAAATTGTGAGATGAAGTAACGGGACGATGAGGAAGATTACGGATTTGGGAATAATAACACCTGTGGATTATAACGTTTTAAATCTGAACGCTGTGGAAAACGTGGAGTCGGGTAAGAAATATTTCTGTGGATATTTTAGCTGTGATGAGCTCTGACTGAGGAGTCAGACGGTGTCTGATGTGAGCTTTAGGTGAATACTTTGAGTTCCGGGTGGTAATGGTGGTTGTGGTTCGTTTTGAATTTCTGACAGTCATATGGCTGCTATATTGATTAAGAAAGCTCACATCAGATCATTCTTGTGCTGCAGTTGAAATCTGTCGGTTAGGAGACGTGTGTCGGCTCTTTTCGGCGCTTCTAGCCGGCGCAGCAGCAGTGGATTAAAACGGGCTGTTAGCTCGTGGCTTTAAACACTGTAAAAACGTATTTTTACATCCATAAGAAATACAATAGTGGTCTCCTCTTTGTCTTCTTCTCTCCTGTGCTTTGTATGTCTCCTCCTATCACTGTTTTAGTCGTTACCTGTCTAGATATCTTTTACTATTTTTACTGTAAATGCAGTGTACTGTGTGGGCGCGGCCGAACGCACCAATCACATGACGATGATTTTATTTTTATGTGCAAATCTGCTGTCTGTGTCACTCCACTTTTTTCTCAGGTTGACTGAACAAGCACAAATGTTCATTAAAACAAGTTCAATGTAATTTAAAAAATTAAGTCTTGATTAAAGACACTGGTGTAAGAAAGCAGCTGTCTGTACTACTGTCACTGTACCCTTGCATAATCATATTGGTGCAAAATCTTTGCACAATCCAAGGCCTGTTTTTCATTCCAGCTCAAAAATTCATATATCGGCTGCATATCAGTTATCGGTGATTGCCCCCCCTCTAAAATCGGTTATCGTTATTGGGCAAAAAAAAATCCCTATCGGTCGGACACTACACAGGACAGCCCTGTTTTCAGCTTTTTGACAGTGCATTTTCCAGCTAATTCATGGGGGCAGCTTATGCTAGTTTATGTAGTAGCATTTAATCTTTTAGTTAATTAGAAAAATTCTCCAAAATTTGGAGATGCATGGTTTTCACTGGACAGGAACAGTATGAACAACTGTAATCTGAAAAGTAACTAGTAACTAAACTCAGACAAATGTAGAGGATTAAAAAGCAGAATATTTGCCTCTGAGATGAAGTGTTCAGTACAAGTACCTCAAAATTGTGGTACAGTACTTAAGTAAAAGTACTTTTCACCAGTGGTTATGGCTTTGTAATACAGTCAGCCACCGGGGCAGGCTAAGGCTTCAGGTGCCTGTGCCAACCTTGAAAGAGAGAATGTGCTCACAGCATTGCTGCAACCTGCCCTTTCCGTCACACGGCCAACAGGTTCAGCAGACACCTCTTTCCTGGCCAAGAGCAGGTGAAGCGCACAGCGATGGCTGACAGGGGGTTGGCCCAGAGAAGTGAACTAGATGTGAAGGCCATTATGGTAATAGGGGAGTAGTCTGCCAGGAACGTGTCAATAGCAAAGAACAGAGGACTCCTGCATGAGGTTGTGTGAGGTTAGCCAACCAAACATGAGCACATCACCTGGGAAATAGCTCATTAAAACATGCTGCTTTGTGTTATGCTGTGAGGTGTGTAAATATACCGTCTCTAGAGGTGTAAAAAAAAACACACCTAGATTTAATTTGCGACAAACATAATTTCATTGTTACTAGATGGTACGTATGTATGTGTAACAAAGTTGTTTGTATGTTTGTGTATGTACAGTATGTGTGTCTCTGTGCTGGAGATAAAGGCTGCAGTAGCTGATGGCAGCAGGCCTAGGCCAGGGCCTTTCTCGAATGCTCCTCATTAACAGCTCATAATGGCTGGCAACGTCCTCGCGCCACCCTGGCTCACTCTCATTAGCAGCTGGCAGCGAGGTGGGGAGATGAGTGGACGTTGGCATCAACCCACCTGCACTCAAGTACAGCATGGGAGCGAAGCAGCGAGAGGGGAACGAGGAGGGAACTAGGTGGCACGAGAGGGAAAAATCCTCATCTCAGTAGATTTAATTAAAACTGGGGTGAACAGATGGGGAAGATGGAGTGAAGTCCAACAGGAGACAGCTCATCTGTCTGGGTTTCCACATTTCTCTTTCCATCCCTCTCTTTCTCTCCCCATCCGCCTCCCTCCGTCTCTCATCTCTGCTCTTTTTTTTAAAAGATAAATTCTTGGCTTCCAGAGTGTCCCAATTCAAAGCTTCCACAGTGGCGGTGTGACAGATGACAAAAACAAGGAGAGAAAAAAAAATCAGACATACTCACATGGGCTCTTGAAGGAACGTGGGCCTTTAGTTTGCTGTGGATAATTATGGGCTGGGCTAGTGCCGGCCAGCCCAGCACTGGGCCTGGGATGTTGTGCTGAGAGTGGCTAAGCCCTTATTAAAAGGTAATCCAGGCAATCCCTGTGTAAAATAAAAGAGCTATTTGTTTAAAATAGAGAACCGCCAACCGCAGATCCAGCCAGACAGAGGGGAAGGTCACTCAGTGTAGGGTTTTAGATCAGAAAAAAGATCAAGCCTGCCTGTGGCTCTTTTTTCTTCTCTCTCCCAGAAGAAGTCGCTTTTCATTCAAATGTAATCATCACCGCGCAGTAATATGACCTTCATGGCTGCATGTTAAAAGGAGCAAAAACAAAGCATCCAGCTCCTTCAGTCCCTGTGGCCATTCCAGAGTATACAAAGGGATCATAGAGACAAGCGAAAACCACTAAATGAATTCAAAGCATCGTAGTATAATGGCCCTTTCACTTGGCACAGAGATGTAAATGCACATGCAGTGCATATAAACGCTGCTACCATTTCTTATAGATTTACACCGTGTTGAACATACTGTATCTTTGATTGACATTTGCTGCCAAATCATTATCATAATATCCTAGCAACCACAGAAGGTATCACACAAAGATAAATCACAGAAGGGAAAAAAGCCTTCACATCCAACTCATGCAACAATGCCACTAGTTTTGCATTTTCTTCTGAAATTTTTCTGCCTTAGCTCAATTCCCTGCTACATTAACCTCATTATCCTTTGAACCTTTTCACTGGTAATGCCAAATGCAATTTGTATTCTGAGGCCAGGCAAAAAGCTCTAAACTGATTATCCCAATTTGAACCGTGGCAGTCCTAGATATTGTTGAGTCTGAAAGGGCCATCTAGCTGGTGAATGGGCTTCTCATATGCCTTCTGAGTTTCATGACACAATGTTGCGTCTGCTTTGCAAGGGATAAATTAAGCGTGTGAAAGTCTAAGCAAAGCCCTCATTTTCCAGTTAATCAAATCTTCCCCTAATCAAATTAGCGCACATAATTCCTCTGGATGCGTGGTACAAAAACAGCATTATCCCCCTCTCCGGAGCTGAAAAGCAGGGAATCAGCGTGGTGCCTTTCTCTCCTCTGCATGAGCGGCCCTCAATGGAAGAGGAGGGCCGGGGTGAGGCGGGGGGTGGAGGAGACCAGGGGCGAAGGGGGAGGGCACGGCTCTTCCCAGTGGCCTAACAGAGAAAGGCAAGGCCGGGGTAAACTTTGGCAGCGTTTAAGTTCCCAGCTCATTAAAAAGCCTGGCTCAGTGGCCACCTCCAGGGAGCACTGGAGCGTTGGCTAATGAGGTACTTGTTTAATTTTCTTTCAAAGGGCTGGACATCTGTGACACCCCCCCAAACCCCACACTCCCTCCCATTTCTCCCCTCAGCCTTCAACCCCCATGCCTCATCTTTTTTCTTCAAACCCCACACAAAGCCCATCTATCAATAGGCCGCAGGGCTCTCTCTGGTTTGATGAAGTGTCTCTCATTGAATAAGGCAGATAATACATTTGGAGGAGAGCAGAACAATCGCCATTAACTCTGATCTCTCCCTCTGAACAGTCAAAGCCCATCATGGAAATTCAATAGTGGTCAAGCTAAATGGATAAATGTTCACAGTCCACCGTAACGTTCTAATTGATTTCCCTTCATGAGATAATCCACTCTCCTCAATAGTGGTCCTCGCCACTCCCTTTCACCCCTGCCACCCCTCTGTGGAGAAACTGCACACATCTCAGGTCGGAGAAAAAAGGGGAATAGCTGAATAGCTGGTATGTATTCATCTATTTGAGGAGTGGCAGGTTCATCTCCTCATTTTGATGTAGTAGAGAGGCTTGAGTCTATTTTCTGTGACCTGCCAACCTCTGCCACACTGACCTTTATGTGAGGCTCGGTCTCTGTATTCGAGCCCCATAACACCTCGAGAGACATTAAAAGGCACCTCTCTCCCTCTATCGGTCTCTGTAATTGGAATTCAAAGCAGCTAGTGCCGCGTCTCTCTTCATTGGTCACTTCCACTTATTTCATAATGCGTCTCGATTCTTTCATTATGAGAGCTGTCTGACTCATATTTGCACCTTGATGCCCTCCTAATGTCTCAGAACATGGGCAGAATACAAATGTGCTCTTTCTGCTGCCTACATTTCCTCCTCGTCTTCATCCGCAGTCCTTCCATGCCATCTTCAGCTAACTACTAATCTTAAGAAAGGATGATTTTTTTTACAGAGGAGGTGAGAAAGGGAGAGGAAGATGATGAAGCGGGCATGTCACAAACTCGCTGGGAGCCAGTTAAAAGGCCCCATGAAAACATTTGTCAATTTGCACAATGTAAACAGGCTGTAACAATGTGTGTTGGGGTCAGCGGGTCAAACCCATGGATCATGCATCAGCTGGCGCGTGGTTATTGTTCCGCTCAGCCTGTCAAAGCAGGGGCAGAGGGTGTGAGCGTGAGTGTGTGTGACAGAGGGAAGATGTGGAAAAGAGGCGCAAAGGCCTTCAGGGTGATCATAACTAAAACACTGTGCTATTATTAGAATGCCACTAGAAAGCACCATCTGGGTTGTTTAATGAGCCTTTACCACGGTGTTAAAAAGAGCCTCAAGTTAATTTCCTGAAACAATATGCTTATAAAAGACTAGAGCAGGTTGTAAACTAAAAGCATTGTCCATTAAGGAAGCACAACTATTTCTAAAACTCACAATGTAGCACAAAAATGTCAAAAAGTTATAAAAAATCCTCATCTCAATTTCCAAGAGCTCAAAATGACAACTTCAAATCACTTCTTCAGTCTGACCAACAGTCCAAAACCCAAAAACTCTTCATTTACTCATGAGTGACAAAGTAGTAAATCCTTATATTTATGAAGCTGGAAAGCTTGAATTGTTTGACATTTCTGCTTGTAAAATGACTGAAACAACAAATTAATTATCACAATAGTTTGTGCAATCAATTTTTCTAATTAAGTAATGGTTGCGACTCGAGTACATATGTTCACCCAAAGCAGTGAATAAAGTTATAGGTTGTGCTCTTGTACAGTGAGGCACAGCGCCCACGAACACTCCCCTCCGCTCACTCCAATTAACGGATATATTCTTCCACGCTTTGTTGCATCATAAGCGAGAAAGTGTTTCATTAGACACAAATTTAGCAGGATGAGTCATCAACGGTTTCAAATCATTTTCCAGGAACTAACAAATTCTGATATACCATTAAAAATACCATAGAATATCTATAAAGTGACTATTTTGTCATTGTTGGGCCAGGTACTGGCAAAATGTTTATGTTTAGTGCAACTGAAATGTGAAAAAAAAAACCACTTAAACATCAATTTTGACCTCATGGTTACATTAAGAAGCAAGAACAAGCAAATATTTGAGATTTTTGCTTGACTGAAAAGATTAATTGATTATGAAAATAGCAATTAATTTTCTTTCCATTGTTCACATTCATTTGTTGCAAAGTGATATGTTCAATTCATCCATCACCATAAACACAGGCATGTTTGCGCACTCTTTTAGCACGTTCATGCACAACACCGCCGATGGCTATAGGCAGGCAGTGGACTAAACCATTGTGAGGCATATGAAGGTAGGACGCAATCTTCCAAAAAATTAAGAAATGCATAGATTTCCATCTATGATTAGCACAGGTGCTTTGTGACAATAGTGTATCTCAGTAACATTGACAAGTCACTGATGTATATGTTATATTTTAATTTTTTAAATCTAAATTATTTCTAGGACAATTCAGTAGTTGCTGAATATTGGTGGGGACATATCCCGAGCAAATTCTATGCCCTTGGACTAATCAATTAATCCACTGCAGCTCCATATCAGTCCCTGCGGAGCAAGTTTCATTTTAAAGCTACAACAGGTGACTTGTTTTGTTGATTTTGGAGGCCCCTGTGGACAAATGTAGTAATGTTTCCATCACCAAAACCAAAACATATAGTGTGAAAAACAAAACTGTCTAAAGTAAAATCTTCTGCTTCATGTTAACTGGCTAATACGCTACTCACAGTAACTCTGTCTGTGAAAATATAAACACAGGCTGCTTTCATCTGACTTCCCGGTGGGAGCCGTTAAGGACAACTGTACAGAAATTGCCATTCTTCTTGTGGATAGTCTTGTTAGCTTATGTAGGTCATGTTGAGTATTACACTTGTGGTAGCTTTAACTGTCAAGAAATTTGGTGAGCTGAATTGACTTCTGTTTTTCACTTTTTGAAAAGACAGCAGCAGCTGAAGTAATTTAGCACATGCGGTTAGAAACACATTGTTTTGGTTGGAGGAGTCAAAGTGCTGAAATCACTTCACAAATTCACAATTCCAAATACAGTATGTTGGCAAGACTGGCCAAATGTAAGGAAGAAAACAGAAGGAAGCATTCAGTTACACTGATGTGACAAAAATAATCATTCTGTATTTTAGATCTGTCTGGTATTTTTTGTTAATTGCAACATCACTGAGGCTTCCAGCCATGTCACAATAAAAGAGTTATTGCAAAATACAAATTATATAATCTAACATAACTTGCCCTTTTGTTTTGTTGCGGTGTGAGTCTTTAGCCAGTGGCCAGAGTTGATAATGTGGTGAAAACCAAATGCTACAGAGGTCTTGACAGTGGGGGTGTCGTAAATGTCTGGCTCACTGTGACCCTTGGCCTCGGGTTTCACCATGCAAGCTGATTTACCAAGTGGCCTCGCCTGCAGCAGTGCAGAGCTGCAGCCGACAGCCAGGCTGAGATGCTGGCCGTGGAGGCGGAGGTCAGCACTGGGGTGATGGCGTGAGGGCAAGGGTGTGGAGTGATGTTATCTATATCCCTCTGACAGCCTACAGGGCTTTCTATCAAGTGGGTTGGCTCGTATGGGTCAGACTGTAGGGGAATGTGATTTAACCAACGGTGCACTGAACACTGTGTGTACAACTGTGTCCTTAAAATGTCTGAGACTGCAGGGCTGCAGAATAGGGCTGTTCCAAAAAAAGAATCTGAGAGATACACGGTTGCACACAGGTTAGGAGGTTAGGAGGAGAGCAGAAGACAGGTTTTAAATAAATCCCCAGTTGAACCAAGCAGGACAAAAAATCTTGAGTGACTGATCGATGTCTGCACACCTACATGTTGCTACACTTGTCAAACACTAAGTATACTCTCAGCGACTTCGAGAAAGGAAAAACACTTATCTACCATGTTTCTGAGCACATCCGATGAAGTTGTCAGCAATTATACTGTGTTGAAAAAGTATAAACCCATCAATGAAGTTAACAAAAGGTCAGTGGCTCCCAGACTGCAGTGTACAGCCTACAGTATATCCCTGTCTGAGCGGAGGATGTTAGACCACTACCATGCTTGATCAGGGCATTGCCTTCAGCTAGACTGCTGCCCAGAGCCAACTTTGGCGGTGGGAGCTGATCAGTTTTGTGTTTTTTGGGGGGCTAGAGGGGTGGTAAAATTGGCTCCTGGAAACCTGCCAACCCTTCGACCGACTCATCAGTGAGGACCCAAGAGGAGACCTTGAGACAGACAGAGCGTTCTTCCTCTCATGCCTCAGATCTCCCTAGGTGTGGGGGGGTTAAGCCTCGCCAGATTGTTGCACCGTGTTTTGATGCCTCCTCTTTCCGAAACTCCTGTAGGCATCATGTAGGCAATCATGCATGACACAGCCTGAGGCACCGACACGTGGGTCCAGCACCGGCCCGTAAGCCCTCAGAATCTGTGTCTGTGTTTGAGCAGACTTTATTGGACCAGACACGACAGGAAAGCCTTGTCAGATACCTCAGGAAAAAACACATGCCGCATGAAAACAAAACACAGTCCAAAACAAAGCTAACCACTCGCGCAGAGATGCATTAAAGATGCATTACAGTAACATTGTGGCTGAAAAGTTGGCAAGGTATGGACTGGAAGCCACAATGCTGAGTTTCAGAAAATATGTCCTCAATTATGTCCAACCAAAGCCAATAATCAAACAACCTCAAGCACGTCATGTCATATTTGTCTTTTTTCATACTGAGTGACAGGCAGAACAATCAAATTAAGTTCCTCTCTGCAAACCCACAAGTGCAATTATGCACTAAGTAGGAACAAATCAACACACGCAGTGCAGTCGTATAGTAATATTGACACACAGTACTTACAGAAGTGAGGGTGAATAGAACTTAATAAAATCTGAAAGGAACAGTTGTCTTTTCCACTGTCAGTTTCAATTAGCAATTTAAGAAACACGCCTCTTTTCATGAATAAGAATGATAATTAAAAACTGCTCAAAAAACTTCTATAATGTGAAAAGAACACAGCTTTGCTTTCTATTATGATGTGAGAGTGACATTTCCTTTTAAAGGACTCTTTGTTTCTAATTTTGTCATATCTCATTTAAATTCTTATGTTTCAGGTTGGCATTTGTACTGGTTGTAGTGTGGTGCTAATGATGAATATGAAAAATGGCAAAAAATAGTCTTATTTGAGAGATTAGGGTTTTAATCAGTGCAAAAACCACATTGTGTGTCGCATATTGTGGAAGCAGCTCAGGGGTCTCACCTGTAACTGTTACTTACACACAAAATAGGGCCTGAAAGACAGATGCATGCCACTCACCGCACAAAATTTGGGATGTGTAAAAACAAACTTGACAGGAGAATGTGTGCACCTGTACGGAAACTCTGATTTTGTGGTGAATTCAAGTCACATTGTGGAAACCAAATGTGAGGCATCATTATACACAATGATGACACAATTATTGCCACTTCTATCACATGATACATATAGATCCACTTTATCATAAACATTTAAACCAGCAGTGTTATATGTGGTTGTGCTACTCAAAAAAATCAAATAAACCAAATTCCACACAATATATTATCACTGTCTCACCATCACATTCTTCACTGAAGAGCGCAAGAGGAGGGGGCCGGACTATATGCTACGATGCTCGTGGTCAGTTGCGTCGCACACCCCACCTGTTGAAATGCTAGGATGATGCCAGAATGTGGCAGCTGGCAGGATTCAGGAAAGTCTGGCTTGCCTTTCCCCGATATTAAGCATGAATATACTGAGTGCTTTTCACCCCAACCATATTAACTGGGTTTAATGATGAAATTATCATCATCATTGGTTGTAGAAATACAAGATGTCATCAAGTAGCATTAAAGGATTGAGGAACAGAGTGTCAGCAGTTTATAATAATATCTTCAATACTGTACATATCACCAAGTAGGATTTTAATTGTCATATTGTGTGTAAAATGGCTGCAGTGAACACAAGTGTGCTGGCACAGAGCTCACTGGAGACATTGTGGCGGCTGCCACACACACTTGGCCTTTTTCAGTCACTTCAGCTGCCACATCTTAACCAGCTGCACATTTGGATTGTGAAAATTAGCAAAGTCTGGAAATAAAGCTAGTGACAGCTCTCACATCATTACACTCCATATACTCACGAGTCCTAATCATAATGTAGGTCAGCTTGCCATGATTCAATCATACATTCACGTGGTGCTTTGCATTGACCATTTATGGTTGAATGTGGGTGTGTAAAATATGAGGCTGATCCACATTTCTAGAATAAAGTCGGGGTTTTAATTCAACGGAGAAACACAGATAAGCTAAGTTTCCACGCTTATGATCTTAAACATCAGTTTTGTTTTGTTTTTTTGCAGTTTTGCAAAGAGATCACAGTAATCTACTCCTACACTGGCCACAGCCACTATGGTCAATGAGGGTCAAAACTAAAACTTTTGGACAGCCACTTTTCAAACCTAGAGAGTGTGACTGTTAGTTAATCAGACTGACTTTGGATCTGGCATTACTTCAAAAGTATCAAGTTGAAGCAAAATAGTCACAAAGTGAGAGTTTCCCAGACTAGTGGGCAGGTTATACTGGAAAATAACTGATTAGAACAACCACATTAGAAATCAGAAGGTTTTGTTCCTGATCCAAATGGCCACACTGGAAGACAGGATAAAAAGACAGTAGTAATAGAGAGGGGGAGAAAGGACAATGTTTAACTTGCATATAATGAGTTTTAATTTAATGCATCTTTTAATTAATAACGTATATAGTCATGTTAGACATGAACAGAAATAATTTCATCAGATTCAATTCCATTAGCCAATTCCATCTGTATCTGCTGCAACAGTCAATATGACAAACAACAAGATTCACAGGAAAATCACTAAATAAACATGCCTGTGATCGGTTCCATGTCAATAAACAGCCACCTTGAGAAACCGTGGAGGTAATCTTTCACTATACACAAAGTTGGGTCAATGCTTTTGAAACAACGGCCCACCATGTGTATCTGACAGGCTCTGAGGGTTTCAGTGGGATAATTTGCCATCTGCACAGGGATATGTCGCTTAGCTGTGTTGTTCCTGCTGTTTAACGTAGCCACTAATTGCAATGACACCGGAATCTCAGGGTCTCTTCAAATACTGCACCAGGAGGAAGACCGGTGACATCGTTCACATGGTATCTGCATTAGCTGAAAGCAGAATGTATGCACTGTCTGTTGTTGTGAAACAGATCATTGTGAGCATGTGTTCAGATATGCAGCTGTATTTACAGTACAATATAAATGTAGCATGCTAATTGGATAAGCTTCTAAGTACAGCACGTTTACACACAGCACTCAGTGGCAATAACAGGGACATAATAGGAGCACATTTTACACTATTTAGGTTTATGCACAAAGATTTTAGCCTCTTATATTTTAGATTACTAAAAATGGTCATTTCTGCTTCATTACAAGAATTTTATTCAGATGACATCGTTGTGGTTTATAACTGCCTCACCTACACCAAAAGGTGGCCACAGTGACAGGGGAGGGTAGTGGCGTGATGCATCAACCGGCGGGTGCGATCATTTGAAAATTCCCCTGGCAGATGTGGTTGTGTGCGCGTCTTTGATTAACTTCATTAATATACATGCCTCGCTCTGATACACAGGCAGTGGCATATGGTAAAAAGCAGGAACAGGAAAGAAGTGATTTGCTGTTTGCTCTGGAAAACAAACAAGCCAACAGGTCCTAGCAGATGGCGCTGTGTGCGATGCTGGTGGGAGGCAATGTGCTGCATCGGCGCTGCCGCCAAGCAGGAGCTCTCCTGTGGATGAAGAGAAGTCTGACTATCGCCCTCGGCCTGCCGCACGGTAAACAAATAAAGCGTCCTTCTGCTTTCCTGTGTGTTGAGCTTTTTATCCCGCGTTGATCTTACCTCCTGATTTCAAAGCACAAAAAAAAGAGCGTGTTTTTGGCAAGTTAAAGTGCTCTAGGCTTGATGCTCTTCAGAAAGCAGCTTAAAGAAGAAATGTGTTTAATAATGGCTTGTTTGTGTGCAGCTCTCATTTCCCTCTTTTCTCCCTTCGTCTTCCCTCAGCATGCCTGCAAGCGCACTTTCCACTTTGTTCCCATTTAAATAGGAAAGTTGGCGGCTCATTTACATTGATAATAGATGTTGGTTATGCATCAGCAAGAAATCACAGTTTAAACTGTTTTTTTACCATTTCCTTTTATACTACATGTATCACACAGGGAACTACCAAAGCAACAAATAATACGCAGGAAACTAGTTAGTAAAAGCAATGAGTATGCAAGAGATAAAATGTACAGTATATTGAATGATGGCATGATTTATTTGCCATCAGGTTATATCCACTCAGCCATTAGGTGGCAAGGAAGAAACTAAGAACAGAAATGTACTGTATAAGTGAACAAAACATCTTATTGAAGCATCACCAAAGTTCTCATTTATGATCAGTGTCCACAGCATCAGTGATGGTGTTCTCAGTCTCATTCCAAACAAACACAAAATGCTCGTAGAAGAATTCTTTCATCAGAAATCCATAATGCTAAGAGGCACTGAGACTGTTTCAGTTCCCCAGAGCTCTATTAAGTCACTGCACTGTATGCTGCTGTTTACTGTGGCAGTCTGTGTGGCTCACTAAACAACCACTGACCAATATCAGTTCATATCAGTGAATAATTTAGAGCCGAACCAGGATACATAAAACTATCACATATTGTACAGTCACTGGACAGTTTCATTACCTCTGCCACAGTACAGCACGTTACATTCCCGCAATAAGATTCACAGCTCAGAGCATGAGTTCGTTTGCATATATTTTGATTCAACTACATTTCACCTTTGTTACCCAAAGCAGAGGATGGGCCAGGTACGTTAAAGGATCAGAGAGAAAAGAGGAGGAAGAGAGAATAAAGTGCTTAGTTTGCCAGTTGTTCAAGAGCGACTATTATCATTAGTCCCAGGTCTGCAGAGCCTGAGGCCGAGTCCTCTAATGCTCTCCCTTGCTTGCCAAACTGCATATACCTTGCCCCAAGCCAACAAGCTCCTATAGAGCACAGGCTGCACACTATTGATGTGCTGAATAATTCAAAGAACAGAGAAGATGGTCAAATGGGTCGACCGTCTTAGTCTTAACATGAGTGGGTCATTACTTTGAGGTTGGAGGTGTCACCATCTGTCTCTGATGACATCATATCAAGGAGATTAAATGGCCAGTAGGATAGAAGATAACTGGTAGTGATGCTGTCACTTATTAGTAGAGATGATAGCAAATCCCAATTATGTAGCTGAATGTAATATGCCTATTCTGACCCCGTTCTCATTCCCAGGTTGTGAAATACAGACGCTTTGTCACGAGGCCCGTGGCATCTCATACAGTCGGAAGACAGAGGCATCTGTACAAGATGTATCAGGATTTTAACTAACTCCAATGTAAATCCATCTGTGGCAATATTAGATGCCCAGAGCAACTGCTCTTGGTGTCCAATTTACTCCAATATTAACCTGACTGCAGTGCTATAAGATACTGTGAGCATCTGTCCAATTGGAGAATAGAGGACCCAACGCCCGGAACTATTTCCCTCACTCTCAATTCCCATGTTCAGGTTTTGCTTTAATGATATCCTGAACATTTTCAACACAATGGAAATGAAATGGAACAAAGCCCACCCATGGCAGACAATACAAAACAAGAGTTGACCAAACCCACACAACAAAACACCACGATGCCCTTCCTTAACCTTACACAACCTGTCCTTGCACTAAATTGCATCAAAACTTGTACCATGGTCACATAGACAGGATGACAAAACATTGATATTTGATGACCTCATAACTGAAATTAGATTTCCTTCTTACACTATGTTTTAAAAATGGCAGACAAAATTATGGAGGCACAAAATAAAAAATATAAACATATAAACTATGCTAAAAACAGTCTAGTAATTGCAGCCCTATCACTGTCAGTTATAACTTGTGATGGACACTGACCAAGTAAGTTTCACTTTGCTATATGTAATATAGTTTCAAAATTGGTGTGTCTTTGGCACAGGTTACCATGGTTACGTGTCTCCAACTGGCAGGAGGCTGTCAGGACGTGATGCAAAAAGTTCAACAGTGCATCAAAAATGCTGAATATTGATGAATATGATTTACACAAAAGTATGTCTAACGATAGTAAACATTTTGGGTATTTTAGCACATAGTTTGTGATTTCAGATACAGATTTAAATAAAGAAATATTTGAGTAATGAAAGAAAAACAGATTTCACTACTATTAACTTATCAAACTATACATATATAGATCTATACTAAGCTACACGTATATTAATCGTTGAGAAATGCAAAGCAGTTATTTCTTGATATAGCCTAATAAACTTAGTGATTATTACTTGAATCATCTTTAGGGCTAAACTAGGATCTGAGACTGATAAAAGTGGGCCCTAACACAGAACTCCATATCACAAACCTTGGGTTCAAGCATGCATGAAACAAGATGAGATGATTTCTAATTTTGTGCAAGTCAGGCTAATGAATACAGTGCATGTTTAAGTGTTTATGGTCCCGTCTATATGTTTAAAAGCAGAGGTGAAGATTAATCAACTCATTGCACCAGTATCTTCTTCAGTACTGACCACATATAAGAGAGGAGACTGATGGGAATAATGGTGAATAATGCTGTTAAGGAAAATTCAGCAGCTAGTCTATGCATTAATCACATGTAAACACAGTATATTAATCAGCTGTGTTAAAGGGGAGTGTGTTGTTTTGTTTGTGACTGTTTATGACCAACAACTGGACAATTCATTTTTCATTGTCCAAATCATGGCCGTTCAATTGCCGTGCAATTTAATTGTTTGGTAACCTCTTCCATATAAAGTGCAGTGCAAATGACAACTTGTGAACAACACACAGATATATACAGTATTTTGTATTCTTATTTTTACATAATGGGGCTGCTTTCTTTCTCTGAACTCCATTTCAAGTACAAATACATGAAAGAATGATCTCATCTCGAGCCTCAGTCAGCAAGATGAATGTGGTTTTCTACAGTATCTCAGATTTTTTGCTTTAAACTGTCTTCTTTTCATGGGCTGTGAGTGGTTTTTGTTTTATGTATGGTGGGGTGGAATTCATGCATAAGAAAAAGCTTTCAGAGGCTTTTATGTTTCCCGTGTGTTCGATATCCAAGGCTGCGATTAAGATGCGGTTGCTCTTGTCTAGAACCTTGATGCTGGTAATTTCATCATTTGCACTTAAGACTGACTATCATCACCTTGCACTATATATCAATTAACATACAGCATTTGCTAATGTTAATGATTAAGAAAGTTGCAGGCGCTGATTAAAATATTTCCTCTTGATTAGTGAACGGTAAACAACTTGGTGCGGGCCATTGCTGATGAACGTGTCGCTGCAATCAGTCGCTGACAGAGGAGGAGTGATAGAAATAGAGAAAAAACAGAGGGAGGGAGGAAAAAAAGAGCAGGAGCCACAAAACTGAAGGTTTGGAGTCCATAATTAGGCAGCAGTTTTTCCTTTCTAACCATTTTCCCAAAAGAAAAGAAGCCTGACTACTTAATTGGAGGAATCAAATTTAGTCAAGCGCCCCGTCGGCTCAAACCTACATCATTAAAGTTGCCAGCTAACAAACATCAAACACGAGGCAGCATTAATGAAGCAGATGTATTAATTTCCCATTTATGAGCAGCTAAGCAACTCACTGCTGCTCCCCGCTCTCCCCCCTCTTCACTCCCTTTCTCCCTCTCTGTCTCTGACAGCACTATTAATGATCTTTAATGCCCCACAGGCAGTAATAGGCCCCACTGGGAGAGCCGAAACACTGCGATTTGTATTGAGGATTTAGACATAACGGGGGGAAAGGGAAAAGAGTGAGATCTTGGGGACAGCTCCGAGGCACTTGATCAGGCCCAGGCCTCACAGGGGCGGCTGCCGCTCCAGAATAATAAATGACAGCCTCACGATTAAATCAAACCTTCTGCCCAAAAGGGCCAGAGCGGCTGATTGTCACTAACAATCGAGCTGCTTTTTTAAACACCTCTGGGAAAAGAAATCAAAAGCAGACAGCATGAAAAAAAACTTCAACGGCAGTCTGGCTCTCAACACCTGACAGTTAACACGCATAGGGAGAGACAGACCAGAGCCAAGTCCAGGGAATGAGGACCTGTCACTGGCAAATCTCAGACCATACTCATTATGCCACTACCCACAATGCACCAGCCGGAACAACTGCTATGATTCGACATCATGCATCATTAGTGCAAGCAATATGCATATGATAAGCAAATACATCTTACAGTCTAAGTGGCTATTTGTTTAGGATTTGCAGCACTATATCACATCTTTTATTAGATTCTCATCTTTTCAAGTATTAAATTCAATGGCAAAGTCAACAAATAAAATAATAATGAAAGCAAACAATGGCAATCTCCATCCAATATAACTATAATGTGAAAATATTGACAGCAAGTCTAAAATATTCTCCTAGGACATAAAAGGACAGAAACAATAAAAGTTATAGATGCCAGACACAAGCAAGATCTTTGTTGACATCATTCCTAATGCTACACGTGCACATCTAATTATCTGGAGCGGAGGATAATCCAGATAAATAAGCCTGCACTGACATTAACCTACAAATTAGATATGCTGCACTTTCCAGACCTGCAGCTTTCTGAGGCTCACCCTCTAAGACGTTTGTTTGTTTCTTCATTAAGCTCATTTACAGCTCTCTGGAGACTGATTCGGTTGCTGTCTTGTTACAAGAATTTGTTTGTGAGGGAGACAAAATGCTGATGAGTTTATTTAGCCTACATATACTGTACATACTGAGCGGTACTGTATAGACTTCATTATGTAAACCACGGCCCAGTCTCACTTAGGATTATGTGGTACATGAGTTTCAATGTTCAGTATGCAAAAAGTACTATGATGTTTATGTAGCATGAAGACTGGGTGACAGGCAGATGTGTAATGTGTTCCATTTTAAGGCCAGAAACAAGCTTTTTTTTATTCAGCTGATACTGCTGGTCTTTAGAATGTTTATGGACCCGTATTCCTGTGTTGTTCATAAAGTAAACTGTGATACATAATGTTACATGTTGCCTTTAACTGAAGTCAATACTTGCATACTAGATTATCAAACCAAAGGAGAAAGCTGTCAATTAAATTGACCCCTTTAGTGTAAAAGATATTATTGAAAATGATAAGAGTTAATTCTACATACTGTAATGCACCAGCTATGCCGAAACTGTGCCACACAGCAAAACACTTGTGACGCCAAAACACTGACACCCACATAGGTGCTTTGGGGTCTGTCTCTCTTTCCTCTCACTCTGTCTTCAGACAGCAGCATCATCATTTCCTCCCTGCTTCACTGTGGCAGGCAGCAGTGGGGTTAAGCTGCCAGCGATGCGATGATAGTGAGAGGGGGACTGCAGCTGGGGGTTGCAGATAGCACATTCTGTCAAATAGCGTCAGGCTGCCTGCATAATGAAGTGAAGAGAACGACGGTGGGAGAGGAAAAAATAGGAAAAGGGGGATGGTTTCATTTGTTATTGCTGAAACTGATAGGGCTTCACCACAGTCTCAAAAGCAGCAGGAGCATCAGCTTATAGGCAGGAGGAGATGAAACATGAAGTTGTAGCCTGATTAATTATCAGTGCAACACACATCAGTTTTTGTCTCCCTGAGATGTGTGTATGAGGGTTGTGGTCTCTATTCAATTTGATAGAGAATCTTAGACCCAGTCTACACCGGCTAGGTTGTGCAAGCACATCGGTAACACTCACACTTGTGGTGCCTATTCACAAATATGCTGAACAAGTGCTCAGCCCAACACCCAATCACATACCTACTACATATGTTTTTTATGTTCGCATATGCGAAACGTGTTTTTCACTCTTAATAAAATCACAGCAACTCAGTTCAGTGTGCAGTGGTTTATGTTTATCGTTTGATATATATATCTTACCTTAGAGAGACTTATCGTAAGACTTCGTCAATGTATCGCGAGACTTTGTATATCTCGCGCTATTTTCACACTTGCATCCATTAACCCTCCTGTTGTGTTCGTTTCGGCTAACACTCATAGTGTTCCCGGTCACTTTTGACTGGGATCAGTTTATTCCATTATAAATCCACAATAATACATATATTATCACCTAAAGTTGTATTACAGTAGATCTTTTTATCAACTTCAGCTCTTGTAAGCATTACAAGTTTTGAACTTGTATTTGCTGTGTATGTCCTGCAGGCCTCATTTACCTGAGCTCATACCACTCGTTTTTTTAGGGAAAAAAACATTATATACATAATATTTTGACTATAACAAATAATAAGATGAAACCTATTGTACTATTTATCACAGAGTACTTCACTGAAATGTTTACCAAAGTCACTTTTTTGAAACCAGTTAAATTTT
>JAJHUR010140157.1:0-17922 GCA_027495735.1 Lutjanus campechanus | reverse complement strand
CAATAAACAGATGAGCATGAAGCCTTTTACACATCACGGCATGTATAGCGAAAGAACAACAACCTTAACATTACCTAACTACTCATATCAGCCTACTTACATTGTTCATCCACGCATATGCTGCTCAGATGCCGACAGTCCAGACCAGAGTGAATAACGCTACGGTGAGCACACATAACGGACCCTTTGGACCGCCCCATATCAGTCTAACTCACTGCCTGACCAGAATTATCAGCTTTGTCTTATAGGCTAGCACCTCCTGCTGGCGAAAACGGGGAATTCAGAACAGCCGCCCCCATAATGGAACATCCATTATGCAAGGTCCATGAATTCCTGGTTGCAGTCTTGGGGTCAGTTGGCTTAGTCATCTGGTATCGCTGGCAGTCGAACCAATCGAGCCACAGGACGCAGGTAGGTCCGCCCTTTGACCTGAACTTCAGCTGATCTTATGCATCCATCGGGGCTGGCATTGACCTTGACGACCTTCCCCACAGGCCAAGAACCACGTGGCAACTGTGGATCCACAATCATTACCACAGAATCGAGGGTTATGTTTTCAGCTGGTTGCTGCCATTTGTGCCGGACCTGAAGCGTGGGTAGATAGCTCTTTATGAACTGGGACCAAAAGTGATCCACCATGGTCTGACTATGTTGCCATCGCCTTTTCGTGACAGAGGTTGGTGCGTAGGTTACTTGGGGCAAGGAGGCGTCCCGCCGCCCCATCAGCAACATGCTTGGTGTAACAGGATCTGGGTCTGCAATGTCGGAGGTCACATATCCAAGCGGTTTTGCGTTGAGGATACCTTCTACCTCAATGAGGAGGGTAAGTAAAACCTCTTCTGGTAAAGCTTCTGTCCCAATCACCACCCGGAGAGCATTTTTGATGGAGCGGATTTCACGCTCCCACGTCCCTCCAAAGTGAGGTGCCCCTGGTGGATTGAATTGGAATCTGATTTGATACTTTGCCAGACTGTCGCGTAGTTGTGGCTCCATAGCAGCAAAGGCCTCCTTTAACTCCCTCTCTGCTCCACGGAAGTTTGTTCCTTGGTCCGACAGCAGTTCAGAAGGAGTACCCCGTCGGGAGATGAAACGTCGGAGTGCCAGGAGGAATGCATCTACATTGAGGCTGGGGATCAAATCTAGGTGGATGCACTTAGTAGTTAGGCATTTGAAGATCAGCCCCCATCGTTTTTCATGGCGACGCCCTATCTTCACCAGGTAGGGTCCAAAGCAATCAACTCCTGTGGAGAAAAATGGAGGCTGGAAGAGTCTCAGACGGGCAGGTGGCAGGTCTGCCATTACTGGCACTTTGGGCTGTCCTCTCCATCGCTGGCATCCTATGCAGGTCCTCTGATACTGCTTTATGGCCTGCCGCCCTCGTAGAATCCAGTACTGTCTCCTAAGCTCAGCAAACACTCTATCAGGCCCAGGATGCATCAGTTGGGAATCTACTGTTTTAATGAGCAGACTTGTCATCGGGTGTTTACAGTCCAAAACAATGGGATGGACATCAATGTTGGGATTATCCAAGCGCCGTAAACGCCCTCCGACCCGGATGAGACCAGTGGCTGTGTCCATCTCAGGAGACAACATCTTCAACCTGCTGCTGGGAGACACCGGTTTGCCAGCTTTGAGTGCTTTAACCTCATCTGGGAAGCTGTCAGCTTGACAGGTCTGTAGAAGGTGGATTTCAGCATCACAGAGATTTGCTTGAGAGGAACTAGTATTGGACATGGCCGCCCCATCTAAGGACTGATGAGTGTCCTTTACAAGATCTGCCCAGGTAGTGTACTGTGCAAAGGTGGCTGGTAGTACAGTCGGAGCTGTTTGAGTGAGTCCACAGAAGGTACCCTTCCTTAGTTCATTTGACCCTTCTGGCTCTTGAACACTCGGCAGCTTAGGCCACTGCTCTGGATGACACCCCAAGAAAGGGGGTCCATTGATCCACCGGTTGGGGGCTGCCAGCTCGGTCAACATCTTGCCTCTCGTTGCGTCGTCAGCAGGGTTATTCGCTGAGTCAACGTACCTCCATTCACAAAGCTGAGTGAGCTCCTGGATCTCGGCGATTCTAGTTCCGACGAACACTTTGAATCTGCAGGATTCAGACTTTAGCCAGGACAAAACAGTGGTAGAATCTGTCCAGAGGCAGGTTCTGTGAATGGGCAGCGTCAGCTCCTTGTGTAGGAGGGAGGAGAGTTGGGCTCCGGTTAGTGCTCCACACAACTCTAATCGTGGCATCGACAGTTGTTTTCTAGGAGCAACCCTGGACCGTGCCATTACAAAGGCAACATGGATCTTGCCTTCACTTTCCGTTGTCAGGTAGGCCACTGAGCCATATGCTTGCTCCGATGCGTCACAAAACACGTGTAAGCTGTATGTAGTAGCATCAGGATTCATCTCTGGTGAGGCATACATCCGTGGTAGGGTGATATTACTCAGGATTGGTAGCTCTTTCTCCCATTTGGTCCAAGCATCCAAGAGATCAGGAGGGAGATTCGGATCATCCCAGTCCCTTTTCTTTGCCCATAATTGCTGAATGAGGACCTTTGCACGTGTGGTAAAGGGGATGATCAGGCCTAAAGGGTCATACTGGGTGGCCAGAACCCGGTACATGTTGCGCAGTGTGGGAGGTGACTCTGCCACAGGTCTGGCTTTGTAGCCAAGCTTGTCTGATACGCAGTGCCAGCTAAGGCCCAGAGCATGTTCTTGAGGTTCACTATGCTTCTCCAAGAGCCACAGTTCGTTGCTTTCAGATCTGGCATCAGTTGGGAGGTGGGACACTGCTGTTTGGGCATTGCTTGCCCATTGTCTTATGTCAAAACCCCCGGATGACAAGAGGTCACGCAGCTTATCCACGAAAGACTTTGCCTCACCTACACTTGGGAAGCTCCTGAGGCAGTTGTCAACATAAAACGACTCCTCCAGAGCTTGCATGATGTCTTCATTTCCGTTTATATGGTCCTGCACATGTTTATGCAGCGCAAACGTTGCGCAGCAGGGGCTGCTCGTAGTCCCAAATGGCAGGACTTGCCACTGGTAAACATCTGGTGGGTCATCTCTCCTCTGGTTCCTCCAAACGAACCTCACAAGGGCTTGGTCTTCAGGTAGCAGACATACCTGATGGAACATTGCTTTAATGTCTCCACTCACTGCCACGGCATACTGTCGAAATCGCAGAAGTACACCCAGGAGTGATGGCCCAAGTGTTGGACCCGGCAGCAGCTGGTCGTTGAGGGAGAGCCCTTGAAAGGAGAATGAGCAATTGAATACCAGCCGAGGTTTTCCATTATGCTCAACAAGGTGGTGAGGGATGAACCACGACTCGCGTGTTTCAGCAGCTTCCTCAATACTGATTCTTTTGATGCACCCACCATCAAGCAGCTTCTTCATTTGCTCTTCATAGATGTTAGCCTTAACAGGGTCTTTAGCCAGTCGTCTTTCAGTACTGCGAAGAGTTGGCATCACAGCGTCAACTGTTGCCTTTAATAAGGGAGCTTCCTTGAGGCGAGGTAGTGGTGTTGCATACCTTGTGGTGCCTCCGACCTTTACTCTTGTAGTGTGCTGCTCCAGGAGACTGATGACTTCCTGATCTTGACGGGAACGAGTTACAAGCTTTTCACTCCTGAATGGCAGGACATCAACCTGCCAGAGGCGTTGTACATGCTGATAGATGTCATCTTGGTTTGGCCTGATGGAAGTGAAGTAGCAACTGGTAGAGACTTGACGTGGTGTAAGACCGTCCGGTCCTTGAAGCGCCCAGCCAAGCTCTGTGAGAACCGCTGCTGGACCACCCTTAGGGTTGATACGGACTGGTTCCTTCGCCACGATCAGATGAGCGTTGTCTGATCCAATGAGCAGAAGCGGCTGAACTCTTTCGAAGGGCTCGATTGGTATCCCTCTAAGATGCTGGTAGCGCTTTTGCAACAGGGGCATTGGATATGACTGCTCTGCAAGAGCTAAGCGGCTAGCTGTAAAGGCACTGCAAATGAAATGTCTCTTGTCTGGATGCATGATGGACGATACGTGAAAATCAACTGATGCTCCACTGAGTTGAGCTACATCGTGACGGATCGTCCTCAGTGACATGGACTCAGCTTGTCCCACTAAGCCAAGTTGATGTGTTGCTTGAGCAAGTATGATGGTGCGCTCTGCGCCATCATCTAATATGGCATGGGTGTGTAGGGACTTGCTACCATTCCTTATTATGACTGGAACAACCTTCAGGTAAACACCTGCACCCTGCTTAGTGAGGGTGATGGAGGTTCTCTGAAGTGGCGTGATAAGGTACACCCCTGGACTGGACCTTGCAATGATGTGTAAGACTCGCAGGTGGATTTCCTGACATTCACCACAAGCCTTCTTGAGTGTGCAGGCATCAGGTCGATGGCTAGTGCGGCCACACTTCCTACATCTCTTTCCTTCTGCAATCCAGGTCTCTATCTGATCAGCGGTCTGTGTAGTAATGGTTGAGCACTGTGAAAGATAGTGGTCGGTGCCCTTACAGAAAAGGCAGAGTTTGGCCGCTTTCTTTGACTTTGGGTTGGAAGGAACTGATTGTGTTCGTGGAACAGGCTCCGCTGTAGAGGTGTCACTTCCATGATAGATCGCCACTGGTGGTTGGTTCCTTGGTTTCTGCACGGGCTTGTCCCCCTTTCCCGTGGATGACCTCTCAGGTAGGGTCCGCTGAGCCAGTTTGGTAGATAACCTTTGCACTTCAGCCTTAACTCTTAACCACTCAGCAAAATCCCGAAGATTGTAGGGGTTGAGACTGTATGTCTGCAGACGACCGTGGGTTTGAAGGTGTTCAATGAAACTATCCCTCAGATACTTAGGAAGCTTACTCAAGAGTCTATCCACATGCCCGGTTGACATAAGCTCCAGTCCATTTTGGCCTTCCAGTGAAGTGAGCATCCCTACTAGTAGGTCAACTCGGAGGGCGAAGCTCTGGAATGCCTTGGAATCTCCGGCCTTGATGTCAGGGGAATTCAGGATGGATGCAATTTCACCTTGGGCGAGCTGGTGCGGTTGCCCATATTGCCGCTGTAAGGCATGCATCGCTGCTGCATATGGCTGAGGGTGGTGGCGACAAGCTTGAGCGATTATGCGTGCCTCCTCTAACACCAGTTGTTCCATAAGGACTCGATATTTATAGTGTTCGGACAGTTCAGTGTGTGGGGTCAGCAAATAGTCCAGTGCCATCTTCAGATCTGTGAATTCCTTCTCACTATCATGCACCAGCTTGGGCAGGGCTGGCACTGGGACAGGTTGAGTTGGGAATGTAGGCACAGTTGAGAATTGCTGAGGGACTGTTTGATGTGACACTGGCTGGAAAGCTAATGGGTTATATACAGAGTACCCTGGCTGGTAGCTTATCGGCACTGGTGGGGGCTGAGAAACCACAGATGTTGAGGGATAGATGTAAGATGGCTGACCCCCAGGCACAGGTAAGGTCTGATACAGGGGTGGCAGACCTGAGGATGCAGGCTGATGCACTTGTAATGGTTGGTGCTGAGGAGTGGAAACTGGAACAGTCCCTTGTAGGATCGGGTACGCTGGCATAAACTGACTAGCAGGCAAGTGTGATGGATAAGCTGCAGCGGTTGCGCCCTGTCCGACTGTTGCTGCAGGGGGGTAGGTGAGTGGTGCTCCTGACTGTATGGACGCTGACTGGGTTGGCATGCTAAATGGAGGCTGAAGAATCTGATGAGTACTCATTAAAGGGTGAGCGCCTGTGAACACAGTCATTGGTGTTTGAGTGACCGTAGGCTGCACCACATTAGAGCTAACAATAGGTGGGGCTGATGATATGGGACCTATGGTTGACAGTAGTGTTGATGGCACAGTCGGTAGCGAGGATGGTGCTACATAGCCTATTGATGACAATGGTTGCTGGACATGAATCTGTGTTGGCCCTAACTGTCCCAGTACGGATGCAGGTGGCTGTACTGCGGTGATGGGTGCTGCACTAATGATGGGTGACGACGTATGGGCGTAAACAGACATGGATGCTGCACTGTGTTTTTGGGAGCTTTGGGGAAGATCACAAAAGCTGGCATTATGTAATGACTGAGATCCACTTGACAGGTCTTCCTCAGAAGCTACTATGTTGTCTTCATGCTCTCCTATTGACGAAGGTGGTCCGAGCCTCAGATGTACACCCAGCTGGTTAGAGAGAGTAGCTGATTCCAGTCCTTCTGCCTCCTCACTTGAACACCGTATCACACCCCGTGAGCGCCCGAGCGTGGTATGAAGCTGGTCATCTGTTGTAGAGGATATGGTCTGTCCACTAGACAACCGCAGCTCCGGATTGCTGGCACTAAGAGGTTTGGACGCTGTCAAAGACTGTGGCAGGTTCACCTGATAATCTTGCAGATGGGATGGAAGGTGCCTACTCCGTCTCTGGCTTGATGTTGTATCTGGGGCTGCTGATGCTCCCTGTTCTGCCATGTTGTAACCACTGCAGGTGAAGAAGATCCGGCTCGAAGGACCAATATTACGGATCAAGGTGTAGTGGATACGCCTATTGAGAAACTGGGGCTGATCTCTTCATCTACAAGGGAACTCCGATCAGAGAGTGACACGGGAACAGGGATCTCAACTTTGTTTGACCTTTAATGTGGACGACACACAGTGCCATAATCTTGAACAGTCATATGGTCTCTGCAATCATAAATCACAATATACAACACAATGCGTCAGTACACGGAAAGCACTGAGTTAAAACGGCTATATGCAGTAATTTATACAACATATTAACTTAAAGCTACTAGCATCTACACACTAGTCCAGCAACAATAATAAGGCAAAACAAGGATCTGAGCATACATCACAGCATTAAACACCAGATTAACCCTTTAACAGTACATTAAACGTATCAGCAAGCACATATTATTAACAAACCAAATTACAGAAGCATACACACCTCAGGATTAATGTAGTGAACTCTAGCATTAATTGAGCCGTCAAGACACTATAATTCTTCAGGCCGTGCTACGTCAATTAACCAATAAACAGATGAGCATGAAGCCTTTTACACATCACGGCATGTATAGCGAAAGAACAACAACCTTAACATTACCTAACTACTCATATCAGCCTACTTACATTGTTCATCCACGCATATGCTGCTCAGATGCCGACAGTCCAGACCAGAGTGAATAACGCTACGGTGAGCACACGTAACGGACCCTTTGGACCGCCCCATATCAGTCTAACTCACTGCCTGACCAGAATTATCAGCTTTGTCTTATAGGCTAGCACCTCCTGCTGGCGAAAACGGGGAATTCAGAACAAGGGGTTTAGTTTGCTACATGTGTTTTTGTGGGGCATAAGACAAAGGAGTTTATTTTGAAATTCTGAACCGGATGTCTCACTGTTTATTCAGGTCAGCTGACTATGTGCTACATTGTGCAGCCCTGACTGTGCTTTAAGAAATGGACAGTATTTACGGTAACATGCGCCTGTAAGAAGAGTTTGTGTTAACAGAGACGGTTTCAGGAAGCGGAACAGTTAGTGTCGTCGTTTAAAAGCATCACACGTCAATCGTTTTCTCCAAAAATGCAGCTGTTCCTCCTTCTTGTACTAAACTGCGGTAACAAGAGATGCTACTGACTGTATCACAGTGTAACCAGATGCCTTCTGCTCCATACGTCCAAATGTAAGCACCACTCAGTTTATAACAATTGGAGCTTTCTATGCTTCATATCAGTAAATGGCTGAATTCAACAATTTATTAGTGTCACTGGCTGTTTGACTGTGTGAGAGTGTGTATTCTTGCTACTTATGCTACCAGTATGAAGACCAGATGTCTTCACAGCATGGGAGGATGGGGACAGCGAGTGCTCTACATGTCCAGTTACAAGTACTATTAGGGTACATAGCTGTCTTGGTATTGTAATGCCAATGTGTGTGTGTGTGTGTGTGTGTGTGTGTGTGTTCCGTCAGATGATGCCTGCCTGAGGGGACATAATGGACAATGGCAAACCGAGCCGTGTGTGTCGGCCTCAGCGGATCAGTGAATCGTCCAAGGTCAGTGTGTGTGTGTGTGTGTGTGTGTGTGTCAGTGAGAGCACCGATCACACAGCTGAGCACTCACATATCAATACAAACAAAAAAGGAATCTACATTCACTTACTTTCGCTGAGGCAGGACAGTGTTTCATTCAAGAGACACTATAAACTGATACTAGAGAACTATAAAGAGTAATATTACCTTTTGTCATCAACATGGCAGCTATTTTGTCAAATCTGCAGAATTTCTCAGTGTGTTTAGGGGACCCCCCAACCAGAATATCCTGGTATTTGTGTGAATAAAATACACCATCCCCAGAGGAAGCAGCCTTTGGAAAGAGAAAGAAATGCTAGCCCCAGAACTTAAACAGTCTTCTTGTCAGCGTGCTGTGGTGTTGTTTTGTCAGGTATTCCGCTCGGTGGATCAAGCTGTGGAGGTGTTACAGGGCCTCAACGAGCAGAGGCGGCACAGACAGTTCTGTGATGTGGTGCTGGTGGCTGATGACCAGCGGGTCCCTGCTCACCGAGCCCTGCTGGCCGTCTCAAGCCCATACTTCCACGCTATGTTCACCTTGGGCATGAGGGAGGAGCGCCAGGAGGAGGTACACAGGAAGCTGCAAAGAAAACTATTTACACAGGGAAAATCAGCAAATAGTAGATTATTTGAACAATAGGAGCAATTGTTCTTTGTCTCCTTTCCTCATTGCATGTTCCTTAATTATTCTTATTTATTTTCTCTGTCTCAGTTGATAAATAGATTAATAATAATAATGTCATTAAGGTTACCCATTCTGTGATTAACGTATAGTTTGATGGTGCACCCAGACATTATCATACAAAGTATGTCCAATTCCTGATTAACCTCCATTGTCTTCTTCCTGTCTGCAGGTGGAGCTGGTTGGGATGTCCTACATCGGTCTGAACGCTGTAGTGGACTTCCTGTACAGCGGAGAGCTGCCATTGGATGGAGGAAACATTGACTATGTGCTGGAAGCTGCCCACCTCCTGCAGGTAAGAAACTGGGTACTTCGGTGGCCAGGTGGCTCGGCTGGTGGAGCGTGCGCCCCACGTGCCGGGGCTGTGTGTCCTCTGCAGCAGCCATGGGTTTGACTCCGGCATGTGGCCCTTTGCTGCATGTCATCAATCCACTCTGTCCCCCTTTCCTGTCCTCACTTCAAATGTCCTATAGATTAAAGACATAAAAGCCCTCCAAAATATATATTTAAAAAAACAAAACAACAAAATCAGAGCACTTTCTGTTCAACAGATATTAAATGTAGAGAGCAAAAAAACAAACAAACAAAAAAAACAATCAATCTTAGAATGCTGTAATTGACCAATCAGAATCAAGTATTTAACAAAGCTGTGTAATAAATGCTCTTTATTAATATTTTGTGTCAAATTATTGTTTTTTTTAACCATGTAATAAGCAGGATAATGTACAGTGAACAGGTCATTATTGTGAACTAAAGTCCCTCAGGATGATTCAGACTTCTCCACTGGGCATCAACCTGTCTGGGTTTATTTCACTATAATGATCTAGTCACTGTACTGTATCTCTTAACTGTTTGTGCACACTGCTGTTGTTCAGGTGTGGCGAGTGGTGGATTTCTGCTGCCAGTACCTGGAGAAGGAGGTGACTGAAGACAACTACCTGTACCTGCAGGAGCTGGCTCTGCTCTACAGTCTGGAGCGACTTGACACATTCATCGACCACTTCATTCTCACACACTTTGCAACGCTTTCTTTCACCCCTAATTTCCTTCGTGACATTCCTCTACACAAACTCACCTCTTACCTCTCCAGTGGCCAGGTAAATACTCTGTTATGTATATGTTGAGATTGAACGTTTATTCTTGACGTCTTCATGAGAAGCCGTCATAAATAATCTCTGAGCTCCTCTCTTTATCATCAGGTTCAGCACGACAGCGAACAGGCGCTTCTTCAGGCCACCCTGCAGTGGCTCAGCCAGAGTCCTGAGCGGACCGCCCACGCCAGACAGCTCCTCTCCCACATCCGCTTCCCGCTGATGCCGATGGGGGACCTAGTGGGCCGGGTGCTGCCGGCGGTACGGGCTCTGCTGCCGGAGGAGGCCGACTGCGAGGGTTTAGTGAAGGAAGCTCTGGAATACCATGCCAGGCCCAGCGCCCAGCCGCTCCTGCAAACAGAACGCACCACGCTGAGGGAGGGGGTGGAGCGGCTGCTGCTGATTGGAGGAGAGGTAAAGATGTAAATCTGTTTAGTTTGAAAAATGCTACAGAATTAGATGGTGTAGAATATTTTCTCCCAATTCTATAAAAAGAAATAATTTCTTTGACAACATTTTCAGAATATTACAACCTAGGTGAAAACTGTGCTGAATACATAAGCATGTAGCTGGTAGACCTGTAGACTTAAGTCACACTTTAGTCACTGAAAGAAAATTTGATTTGAGCTAGACTCACTTTGACTTGAATTACATACAATATACGCCACAAGTTTTGACCTGGTAATATCTCATTAAAAAAGTAAATAAAAAAGACCGACAGGCCTCGCACAGCAAGGGCTTGTAACTTGACTTGGACTTGTTCCTAAGTACTTGAGTCTTGCTATTCTAAGTCTAGAGAGTGACTTGCTATTGTAGGACTTGTGACTTGACTTGGACTTGTCCATGAAGACTTGAGACTTGCTGTTGTTGTAAGAGTCATTGAATGATTCTTTTTAAATTGTGTCACTTGTGCCCAGCCCAGCGTACGCTTTATACATTCTCATACAACAGATTGAGAAGATAGAAAAACAACTAAAGTGTCTTTCAGATCTTCAGTCCATCATTGAGTAGAACAGAACTCCTAAATCACTCACAGAAACTTACTACATAATACTGAAAAATCTAAATGAACACTTTATAGATCTTGCCCTCTTTTCCAGGCTTTTAAGGCTTTAGGACATACCTTTCTGGGAATGTTACAGCATAACGTTTTGGGAAGGTTAGGACATAACATTTTGGGAACAAAGCCATGTCAAAACACTCAGTAATGACCTGCTCACTGTACATTATCCGTCTGATTACATGTCTACTAAGCAACACAAAATATTAACTTAAAAATTATTTTATTACCCCTTCCAGAGTCTATAATCAGAACTGCATCCATAGCAACGGTCTGTTATTCATAGCAATGGTCCAGCAGACCTAGAGTGCTGTAACTGAACAATCAGACTCAGGTATATTCTAATGTAACCACTCACCAATGTAAGGCTCGTTTTGGACCTATAGTTTCCCAAACAGTGAGTGTATGGAGAGCCGCAGAGAAACTATGTAAGATCTCTTCAAAATGGAATCTGCTCTCTCCTGTGTTCAATAATTCTGGTCTTCTCTTAGGTGGACAGCCTATTAAGTTCCCGGGCTGGAGTGCTAAGGGGATTCACACTTTGGGGGACTTGTTTAATGGGAATGGTTTACGTACATTCCAAGATCTACGAGAGAGTTTTAATTTACCGGGTACTTCTTTCTTTTTCTATTTGCAATTGAGATCATCTATGAAAGCTTATGGGGTCCCTTGGCAAACTCCCCTTGCAATGCACCCTTTACATGAAGTAATCGGTAATTTTAGGTCATCTAGAGGCTGTCTCTTATACACATCTAGATGTGTATAAGAGACAGACGTAAACCATTCCCATTAAACAAGTCCCCCAAAGTGTGAATCCCCTTAGCACCTGTCTCTTATACACATCTAGATGTGTATAAGAGACAGCTAGAGAGTGACTTGCTATTGTAGGACTTGTGACTTGACTTGGACTTGTCCATGAAGACTTGAGACTTGCTGTTGTAAGAGTCATTGAATGATTCTTTTTAAATTGTGTCACTTGTGCCCAGCCCAGCGTACGCTTTATACATTCTCATACAACAGATTGAGAAGATAGAAAAACAACTAAAGTGTCTTTCAGATCTTCAGTCCATCATTGAGTAGAACAGAACTCCTAAATCACTCACAGAAACTTACTACATAATACTGAAAAATCTAAATGAACACTTTATAGATCTTGCCCTCTTTTCCAGGCTTTTAAGGCTTTAGGACATACCTTTCTGGGAATGTTACAGCATAACGTTTTGGGAAGGTTAGGACATAATGTTCTGGGAACAAAGCCATGTCAAAATACTCAGTGATGACCTGCTCACTGTACATTATCCGTCTGATTACATGTCTACTAAGCAACACAAAATATTAACTTAAAAATTATTTTATTACCCCGTCCAGAGTCTATAATCAGAACTGCATCCATACCAACAGTCTGTTATTCATAGCAATGGTCCAGCAGACCTAGAGTGCTGTAACTGAACAATCAGACTCAGGTATTTAACAAAGCAGTGTTAACACAGCAATGAAGTATGAAGTGAAGCACCCATCATACCTAGTGGTCGAGGTTCAGCAACGTTATGTGTCCAAAAAATGAGGTCAGCTCACTACCTTTTTTCCCCCTGATGGCACAGGCATATTCCAAGATGATAATGCCAGGATTCATCAGGCTCAAATAGTGAAAGAGTGGTTCAGGGAGCATGAGACATAATTTTCACACATGGATTGGCCACCACAGAGTCCAGACCTTCACCCCGTTGAGAATCTTTGGGATGTGCTGGAGAATACTTTAAACAGCAGCCTGAACTCTCCCATCATCAATACAAGATCTTGGTGAAAAATTAATGCAACTCTGGACAGAAATAACTGTTGTGACATTGCATAAGCTTCTCGAAACAATGCCATGGCAATTGCATGCCGTAATTAAAGCTAAAGGTGGTCGAATGAAATATTAGAGTGTGACTTTTTTATGGCCAGGCAGTTTTTTTTTTTTTTTTTTTTTTTTGTTTGTTTTGTTTTTTTTGATTTGAATTATATTCCAGTCCTTGTGTGAAGGCTTTAATCTGTGTTTTTTCCACTTTCCCCTCAATTTCTTTTATTTACACATGATTCAAGAATAGGTTTTAATGTGTTAATTTTTTTTTTCCATTCAGTCTCTCAGCTTAACAAATTTGTAGCATAAAAGATAATAATTTTGAAGGACTTGCATTCATTGAAGTACCTTAACTTCTCTTAACAATGTAAGTTCCATTCAGATATAAAAAAAAAACTGTTCAGCTCAACAAATACAAATAAAGGCCTTTTCTTACATTAAAATACACTGGTGTGATACGTTAACATTTTCAAAATTCACCTGCCGCTGCTGCTTTTAATAATCGTGTCTTTACTCAGATTTGTCTTGAGTGACAGAAGACTGGCTGTTAAAAGACTTGTGACCTGACTTGGATTTGACCTTAAAGGCTCACGACTTGGCTTGAATCTTAATATCTTCTATAAAATCAAGGAATTTCTGTCTGTCTGTCTGTTCCTCACATTTCTTGAGAACTGCTCATCTGATGTACTACTAATTAGGCAAGTGTGTTACTGGGGACTCAAGGAAGTGTCATGAGGTCCAGTAATTGACGTGGCCTGGAAATGTCAATGATTAGGTGACTCACCAAAATATTGACACAGTAACATTTATCTTGGATTACAGTAGAGTCAGTAGGATTTGTACTACCTGTTCCTAAATGCATCATGATGCCAAATGCCAATGTTTTTGGTTGGTGAAACATCCTGAGCACAACAGAACCATTGGAAAAAAGGAAATACAGGCAGAGAGCAGGGTCTCTGCAGATGCAGAGATGACTTGACTTGGACTTGCCTCAAGTGACTGGATTTGCCCTAAATGACTTTGCACTGGTTGCTGATCCTGAAACTGTACAACTTTTTGTGTTTTTAATGACAATGTCTAATGTAAATTTGACTAAACTTTCTAAATTCAACAGGACAGAAACTCAGTAGACTCCTGTAATCTCCTCTTTTTACTCCTTGAGGTGTCTGAACGTGGAGAGGAGCTGAGTGCCAATGTTTGCCGGCTGGACGGTGAAACAGGAAGCTGGGAGGTGGAAACGGAGCTGCCGGCCCAGCGGAGCCACCACTGCCTGGCAGTGTTGGGGGGCTTTATCTTCGCCGCTGGTGGCAGCTCATCAAGGGACAATGGGGGAGACGCCGCCTGTAACCTGCTGTACAGATACGACCCCCGCCACAACCAGTGGACCAGGGTACGGTACCAAAGAGCCACAACTATTCACCTTTTCATTCACATGAAGTGTAGCACAAAACATGCAGATTTGTGTTTTTAACAAACAAAGCACAAACAAAAGTGCCAGAACATTCAGCGAAGGAGGTAATCTGAGAAGGTATCAGAGTGAAAGTAAAGTCCCCGCCCTCCAGCAGCCATTATTTGTTCTTGCTTCCTGTCTGTTGTCTTTTAGCAACTAAATAGCTCAGACTCCATGACAGTGTGATGTTCTTCCAGGGAGCTCCAATGAACCAGCGGCGAGTGGACTTTTACTTGGGGGCAGTTGGAGAGTGCCTTATCGCTGTGGGTGGGAGGAATGACACTGGAGCTTTGTCTTCTGTGGAGGTTTATTGTCCCGCTGAGGACTGCTGGTCCTACGTGGCAGGACTGCCCAGGTAGGAACACATGTTACTACTGGGTCTGCTGTTTGAAATTTTTCTGATGGATGAGTTGCCTTGAAATTTACTGCAGACATTTATGATCCCCTGAGGATGACTGACTTTAATGGACACAACCCCACAAAGCCACTGCCAACCACCAAAGAGCAGCCAGCAACTAGCTGGTGAATATGTTAAAACATTAGCAACTAAAGAGCTGATTTGATTTTAACCAGCTCATAAGATTTTTTCTCAAAAGATGGTTAAAACCAAACCAAAGGTAGAAGAAGAACAAATACTGGAGTCAAGTGTCATCAGGTGAACCCGACTCAGAATTAATACTAATATGGCTCTGTGTCTGCTGGATGTGTAATAACTAACAGTGTGCTAACATGTTAGCCATAACATCTTTTATAAAACTGTATATATCAAATGAATGCGTCCAATTGGTCAAAAAAATTCTGAATGCTGCTCTGATAAGACACCTCAAGAAATCTCATGAAAGACTTCCTGTCAGTTGTAGCTCACAGAGTATAAAGCAAAGTCTTATTATGTGCAGGTGAAACTGATGAAAGCTAACCTAAGCCTGACAAGTTTGGCCACATCTGATAAAATATCCTTTTCTCTGGCACATGTGGGCCAAAGTAATTTTTTTTCGCCATGCGTCACACTAAAGTTCACGGTCCAGTCTTCAATGATACGACTATTTTGTGTCTTGTTGTGTAATGTGTGTCATCACAGCCTCGTAGGGCTGCTAGCATGGCGATGGACATCTAGCCTTTGTCATTATATTTCTTTAGTGTCTATTTTTTGTTTGTGTTTTGTAATTGTGGAATTTCTCTTGAGCTATTTTTTAACAGTCCTACATTTGCCTTTTTGAATTCTGTCTTTTCTAGGTTTACGTACGGCCATGCTGGGACAGTTCACCGTGGCATAGTCTACATCTCAGGTGGTCATGACTATCAGATCGGCCCATATCGCCGGGATGTCCTGAGTTATGATCCATCGAGGGACAGTGATGTGTGGGTGGAGCGCCAGGCCATGTCTCTGGCCCGGGGCTGGCACTGCATGGCCTCCCTTAACCACCTTATCTATGCTATTGGGGGCAGTGATGACCATGAAGACACCACAGAGCGCTTTGACATCCTGCAGGTGGAGTCCTATGACCCACACAGTGGCCAGTGGACCCGCGTGGCTCCGCTGCTGCTGCCCAACAGTGAGGCGGGGCTTGCGGTCTGGGCAGGGAGGATTTATGTGCTCGGGGGCTACAGCTGGGAGAGTATGGCTTTCTCCAGAGCCACTCAGGTGTACAACCCTGACAAGGGATCATGGTCCAGGGGGCCAGACCTGCCGAAACGCATCGCAGGGGCCTCAGCATGTGTGTGTACTGTGAAACTGTCACTATTATCACCCTCTCTGGAGAAGAAGAAGATGGGGCGAGGAAGAAAAGGAATATCACACCACACGTAAGAACAGTAATGAAGGACCTTCTCTTTGTGTAAAAAACACAACACTTGCCTTTTGGCAGAGACGGGGCCTGTTACATATTTTTGATACAGAGTCAAAATCATTTTCTCACAAGCCCAGAGGCCCTGCTTCATCACAGCAGGGGACAAGAGGAGCAATAATGCTGAACACTGAATTTATCAGTGTCTTTGTTTGGTGAGCAACACCTGATAAATGTATGTTGACAAAAACTACATTATATGATGGACAGCCTTTGTACTGCATTTGCATTCACGGTTAGATATTCTCTGAAGAGAGAAATCATTTTTGTGTCTTTGGTACAGTAGATACAGAAGTTTAGAATTCAGGCCTCACTGTTTTTCTGAAGTCTCAAGAGCTGGATGACGTGTAGAATATTTTCACCACTGGTAATGTGCCGTCAGATAGATATGCTCCCTTCAAAGGCACCAGACTCATTTGAAAAGTAATTTTGCTATGCAGATCATGGGAGTTTCTACCTAGCTCCATCGGCTAGTTTGTTTTACTGTGCAACTTTGGTGTTTATAAGAGCTAGTTTGACAAACTAACGTGTTGGGTCGCTTTGAAGTTCCTTTCTGTCAGCTTCACTTCCCTGTTACGAAGGGCTCTCTGACTAAAAGGTAAAGCGATGAAAATATTCTAAATATAGGAAACACTTAAAATGATATTGATTCTTTTAGGTGGCTAAAATATGTTTTGCTGTTGACCCTGTCCACAGCAGTACAATGCTCAGCCTCAGTGCCAAACTAGAAGCCTTCCAACCGCCATCTACTGTAGATAATACACTGACTATGGATAAGTACCTCATAAAACCCCACTTCAAAACATCTGAACTATCCCTTTAACCTTTAAGTTTTTTAACAAGATATCATATGTGAAACCTTTAACATCATATTTAAGACTTATTACAGTATAATACCGCTTTCTTTTAAATTATTATTTATATTCTGTTTTAGTTAATGAACTGATTTAAACTCATCTGCAGACTGAAAAGCCTTGTCTGCACTCCTGTGTCACACTTACTTCTCACAGAGAAACTGTTACATGCTTTCACAGAAATAAATTTAGAGAGTGTATCTAATGACATTATAATGTGATCAGTATTGTAAATTGTAATAAAATATAAATGTTTCAGAAAAAATTGTTGGACTGTACATTTGTAAGTCAAATTTAAAAATATCACAAACATGCAGTATTTTATTCATGAGAAGAAAATATTTGAAAGTAAGCATCTTAGTTTTCAGCAAAATAAAACATCTTATCAATACTCTGATATTTGTTGTTCACATTCATTACAGTCGTATTCATATTCACATTCTGCTGTTATTAGGTAAACAAGTCAGTGATGAATTACAGTGTGTGATACTGTAGGTAGCATGCATGTAGCTGGTCTGATTGATGGTTATGATATTAGTACAGGCAGTTTGCTGTCTTCTCCCTCCGCTCTCCTCATTCCTCATTCAAAGGGGTAGTACGGATGAGACTTGACTCTGAGAAACAGAGAAACAGTCACGACTGTGAAATAGCTGCTGACGACTTTTGCTACAGTGGCTGTGAGTTGACTTACTCGTCAAGCGCGCAGCATCTCCATCCTCGGTTCAGTCCTCTCAGTGCTCTCAAGTCCTCTTCAGTCAAACTGAACTCAAAGATCTGCACAAAACACAAACAGCATTCAAACAGTTTTTAACAACAGGCAGCTATATCGATAGATAGTTTAAAATACAGTATGTTATGCAGTCATTTGGTTTCATGTATATTTTTTTAACAATGACATTTTTTTCACTTAAAATTTAAAGGGGCACTAAAAAATATCTATATATTAAAGCTACTACAAGGAACTTAGATACATTGTTGACTTTTGAGGCCCTTGTTGACAAAAGTGGTTGTGTGTACACCATCATAACCTCAAAATATAATGTCAAAAATAAAATTAT
>JAJHUR010140156.1:0-10924 GCA_027495735.1 Lutjanus campechanus | reverse complement strand
AAAGTCAGTACAATATAGTACACTAGATAATATTGAAGCTCAGTATGTTACACGTTTGGTCAACTTTAATCTTTATTTTACTGATAAATGCAAGCTTGTCAATAGTTGAAGTAGTTGCATATATTCAGTCATTGTATCAGATACACAGTTCGACGTTTTCATTCAATGTGACAAATGTTTAAAAGTTAAATATATCTAAACTAAGTCCCAGGCTGATGTCGCGCTGCCGTTTACAAAGTGATCTTTAGAGAGACACCAGAGGTGCTGGGAACGGGCCGACCGTGCTGAAACATTCAGGGCTAAAATACTGCCGTCTGTCAGCCAGCTGCCATTAATTTCACTTTCTTCTTCAGACACATCTCTCTCTATAATGGTTCATTCATTACCTCCAATAGGTGTTGCAGATTTATGCTTTGGCTTGGCTTGAGCTTAGGCTGCACTTTGCCAAGAAGACAGCTGGTAATACTTTAATATATAGACGCACGGGCATCATCATTATTCAGCAGAATTAAAGGCTATTATTTTTTTTCCCCTCTCACACCCACAGATACCCCAGCTGTCCATCCGTACATGTGGAAATAATAGCTGACTCTAGACGTATCTGAGATTGCTCCCTTGTTCCCTCATCCATCAGTTCAAACATAGGAGACACTCTGCAGGATACTTTCAGATACTTTTAAGTCATCGTTTTGCACCACCACCTTACTAATTTACAGCATTAATTAGTAAGTGTCCAGCATTGCTCCCACAATCTCCTGCACCATAGTTTAGAATCATGTATGCTTATCTACAAATAACTTAAATTAATGTTTAGTCAAAGTTAATGTGCTTAAAATATTAGTATGATTTTTTAACATTTTTTTTTTTGATCTCGTTAGGTTTGGTTTCATATTGCAATTATATGAGTGCACATGACATACATCCTGTCGTTATCAACTGTGTGAACTGCAGTTAATTGGCTTGTTAATTGGTGTGTGTCTGACGTCAGCGTGTTGTCAGTTTAATTTAGTTCTCGCCCTCTTAAAAAAATAACTGAAAAGGCCATATCTGGAGCCAGTATTTGGTTTGTCCATTCCAGGCTACCGGTGGCCTCAACATGTTAGCCTCCATTGAAGACGATCTGTGTCCTCTGTAGATTTAAGCAGCTCAGACTTAGGTAACAAAAACACAACAGTTCTGGGTATTGTATTTCATTTCTGCCATTTTTTGCCATTAGAGCCCCTTAAATCTACCATACTGGACCTTTAAAGGGTCAAGTTGCTGAAGGTTATTCTTTTAAAAAAAATGAAAAAAACACACTTTTATTTATTAAGTTTACGCATTTTATGCTTATTCTTTACACTTGCTCAAATGACTTTTTGGCTCTGGAAGTCCAAAACCTAAAGATATAGTTTCAGTCTTTATGCACCGTTCATATAAAGTCTTGAAAGTTTGGAAAATGCTTCATTTTGATGGTTATGTTTGCAGGTTAGGGATATGCTTGAATTTGAATTAGGGGTGTTGTGATATGCAGGCATGTCTTGACAGCTCTGACTGGAATATAGAGGATATTAAAATGCTGGATATTCAACATAATCTGTTGTTTCATCTGCACAATCAATCATGTAACCCAAAAATCTTTTAATTCATTACTGTCTTTAGAGCTGCAACAATTAATTGATTATTACTTAACTACTAAATTGATTGTCAACTATTTTGATAATCAATTAAGCCTTTTGAGTCATATTTTAAAACAAAAAAAAAAAGCCAAAATTCTCTGATAATATTTTCCGGTTTCTTTACTCCTCTATGACAGTAAACTGAAAACCTTTGAGTTGTGAACAAAACAAGACAACTGTGAACGCTTTGGAAAACACTGACCAACATTTTCACCCTTTTCTGACATTTTATAGACCAAACACCTAATCAATTAGTTGAGAAAATAATCAACAGGTTAATCGATAATGAAAATAATCATTAGTTGCAGTCTTAGTTGTCGTATTTGTTTGACGGAGTCGAGCAGAGATACACTGACTGACATTGGCACCGGAATAAAAAAGAGATGTTTTTCCGTTTTTTTGTCTTTTTTGCTTTCCACCCAGCATCGCAATTCAGACGTGACTATAAAGGCTTTAAGAGTCTTGAAAATTTTGGTTCAGGTATCTTGAAAGAGCTTGAATTTTACTGCGCAAACCCAGTTTATGTCCATCTCTGCTTTTTTCTACATGCCCAACACTGAACTGAAGTCTTACTCGTTGTCCTCACCGAGGTGTGCATGTAACCGTGCGTCTGGACTGGGAGGGTGAAAGATCTGTTTGAAAGCTGCTCTTCAGATGAAATGGCCCACAAGTGACTGCCTCGGAGATCACATGCCAGTCAAACTGCGAAGTCAGACCTGAGAGCGTCGTAGAGAATGAGGGCGAGAGGGAAGAAATGGATGAAGGGAATAAGTTGCAGGGGTGGAGGAGGAGGAGGAGGAGGAGGAGTGAGGGGAACTGATGGAATTGGAGCTACAGTAGCTGAGCCACTGCCTCTGATTGCAGCTCTTGATAAAGAAAAGTATCAGATAGGCAATCAGAGTTGTGGCCTGAGAGGATTTGAAATTTTTTGGTGGACTATGGATTGGTCCACCTGTTTATCTGTCCGCCTATCTTTGAGAGGGCTGATGGGATTTTTTACAGCACTTGGGAGAATGATACAAATGATACGTATCATAACTGCAAATCATTAACAGGAGTCAAGCAAACACACAATGTCGTTCTCTCTTCGGGAAAAACTGATCAACATTTTTCACCATCTTCTGACATTTAATGGACTAATCAACCAATTGATTTCTCAGGAAAGAAATAAAAAGATAATAATATCTGTTGCAGCCCTGGTAGGTATCCTCTAGCATCAGTTTTGCAAGTGCCAGGCTCCGCGGTCAAATTAGCAGTAATAAAATGTAACATCTGGGTAGATGCATTTAAAAAAACATCATGCTTCTGGTTTAACATGTAACATAGGGAAAGTACATAAGATATTATAATCATGAGTTCCAACTTAAAATAATTGTCATCTGAATAATGTTTATAGACTTTTTTCAAACTAATTATTAGCAATTAATTAAGTGTTACAAATATCTGGTCCTTCTCTGTGTGTAATGATTGATTATTGGTTACAAATCATTTGGTAATCATTACAAACACGAATACAAATACTTGATATAGCATAAAATGTAGATTAGAATATAATGCGATCATCTCTTATCAGCTATGGTATAATATATAATTCAGCCTGAAGACTTACCATAACTTTGAATAAATCCATGTCTTACACAGAAACAATTGATTAAAAATGAGAATCACCTCAGACGAAGCATAGTACAGATGTTCATTATATTCGTCCCCTGTAAATCAAACTTACTCACTGACGAGCTCTGACATTTACGGTGACATTTCACTGTTATTGTTTCTCAGTATTCGCCTGCTCTTGTTATTGGACAGTAAAGGAAGGTCCCCTCTTAAAGCCTGCCTTCACAAGGCCACGAGTTTGTGTGACGGTGAAAAATGGATTTAAGATTGTTTGTTTGTTTGTCTTAAACATCAGTGAGAGTAATCAACTCTTCCTCTCTGTCTCTTCCTGCAGTGCGCCTTCACTCTTCTGTTGGGTCCTTTCACCTTCTTCAACGCCCAGAAGACCAAATATCTTCAGATTCTCACCTCGCTCATGCGCTGGATCGGTAAGAATCATCTAATCCTTAAATTATTTCCTGTTCAGTGGTAGCAGTGGGCAGTACGCCGCGGCCATGCTCACCCAGGACGCAGGTTTTCAAATATCATCATAAATGAAAAGAATAAAGTAATGATAAAGAATAAATGTTTTAGCATGCAGGTAGAGGGCTATGCACTCAGGATTGATATTTTTCATGAAAGAAGACAGAGAGAAACGTTTTCTATCCCTGGGACAGAAGCACAGTCAAAACACTTTCAAATTCTGTTCCAAACCTGTTCGCTTTAGTGTATTTTTTGATGATATGGTATCAACCATGATCATTATTAAAACAGCAATTATGTTAATCAACACTAGAGTGAACATAATGTAACGTAAACGTCGCATGCAGCTACAGCAGCAAGGTTGAAATGCCAAGTTCAGCCCGTGATCTCCGACTCCATTGTATGAACTGAAGAATTTCGTTAAAGCGAGTCATTTTGCATTTTGAAAGCGATTTTATTAAGCTGAGACAGATTCCATATTCTGTTTGTGCACCCTAACTAACACGTGGTGAGAGATTTCAGATGGAATCTTCAGGAGATTTTGGCCTCGTTTCTTTAATGCTGCTTCATAGGTGCCACAACCAAGTCTTCTTGTCGATGTGTTTGAGCAGGTCTTCTTTGCCCTCACGGATAACTTTCATTAAGCTGTTGTGTCCTTCTTGTTAGTCTGCCATGCTAGTGGGGTTAGCTTGCCAGTTGGCGGGGCTTGTTTCACTGTAACCAGCTTGTTTATGATGCTGAAGATTGCAAATGCACCACTGGGTGAAGTAGGCGGCTAAAATTAAAAAGTTAATTTAATCGCCGATAGAGTGAAAATGGATAGAACCATGTTTGAGCGGAGTATCCCATATTATTTTTGTAATACCATCAATAGAGCTGCATTTTCATGCAAAAATGTCAAACATTTCTTTGTCTTTGGATTTTGGACAAATCTTTGGGCTCTGGAATTTATTTATTTATTACATTTTTTTGTCATTTTAATAGATCAAATTAATCATAATCAGATTAATCAATAAAGAAAATAATCATTAGTTAAGCTATAAGCATCACCATAAAAAACAAATGTGATATATATTTTAGGTCATATTGCTCAGCCCTGTTCAGTATTCATTTTATTGATATATTGAAGAATTTGACTTCTTTTCTTTGCCTTTCACCGTTTTCTTCTCACCCTCTTTCTGCCTCCTCTTTTTCTACCAACATATATTTCCATTTTCCCCGTGTCTCCCCCCCCATTTCTTTCATCCCTCCCTCCCTCCCTCCCTCTTTTCTGTGTGGCTGCTGCGCTCAGGTCCGTCCATCATGGTTCGGTCCTGCTCTGTGTCTTTGATTCCCATCTCCTCTCATTCCTCAGCCTGACAGGCTTGACAGCCCGTCCCAAGCTTGATTGGACCGTCACTCACAGGGCGACGGGCGAAAATAAACCGCCCGTCCAGGGTCCGCTGTTAAAATCACAACACCACTGAATCATGGCGCTCCCGCCACCCCCGCAGAGCACAGCCGCGTGCTAGCTCGCATAAACAACACACAAACACAGCAGCATCCACACACTGTCCACTGTCTGGCTGGCTAAATAACACGGGCGCTTTAGCCGCACCTTTCACTCCTCTTCATCCGTCTTCAGCCTCCCCCGGCAGCTCATGTATTTGATTGGTGTTGTCGCTTTTGCGGGGCTTTTTACAACACCGGCTAATGATTCAAAATGGCTGCAGTGGAAGCTCTGTGTTTCCTCCGTGTATTTGAGCGATAACACGTGGAAAAGGACACTCGTACGTTTTGATTTTAAAATCGTGAAGAAAATAACGATAAGTTTCAGTTTTCGTCTTAGTCTCTGGGTGTTGAACGCTGTGATAGATGTCTGGTTGAGCTTTGATGCGTCATGCTAATGATGGAAAATGTTATTAATGAAAATGACATTGAGAAGAAGACGACAGGTAATTAGCCAAGCACCTTTTTTTTCCTTTCAAAAACATGCACTGCCCTGCAGCACTATATTTAGCAAGAGAAGCCAAAAGAAGGACATCAGCATTACAGGACAGAATTCATACAAATTTTCCTTTTGTCACAGTACTGAGTGAAACATACTGTGAACAAGGTTTATATTTGTACATCTTACGTCAACACTAGAGCACTGAAAGAGAAATATGTAAGACCCTTGCCATGAAAAATGAATTCTGCAGTGAATTAAAGCAATAAACGGTTTATTATTCCTGTTTAATATATGATCTATGTTCCCTTTTTGATGAAAACAAGCGTTGATGTGTCTTCCACTGTAAGTTGGATGGCTCAAAGTACAGGTGTAAACGCATTCAGGACACATTTGAGATCCAGTCGCTCGGACATTCGGAGGTGGCCTGGGCCACGCTGAAAGACCGCCTATTTAAGTGACGTCCTGTATGTCCACAGGATGCGTTACAATGTATTTCATTGTAATGCAGCTGGGGTTGCTAATGTGCTCACAAACATCTGCTGCAGATCCCAGACTCCATTTAAAAAAATCTGCCTGTTTTGAGAGCTGTTGAATGAGGCGAAACTTCATAAACTTTGTAAAAAACGCCGTCTTCAACAAATTCTTAATTATTTCTTCTTACTCCTTATAAATTCAGCAAATGTTATACATCAAGTTATTTATTTCTTTGTGGAAGAACATCGTGTCTGTTTGTCCCAGCGGGCCAAAGGTAAAAACAACACATTTTGCAGACGTGTTTCTTTGCAGACAGAGCTGAGGAGTAAAATGACTGTGGTGAATTCTTAATCAGTTGTGCCTGCTTGTAAACTCTGCATTAAATGCAAAACGTTCAGTCGTTTCTTCTCTTGTAAAAAAAAAATAATAAAAAATCACGTTCTGTTGCTGAGACGAGCAGACAGGAGAGACGCTCCACGGTGCGTTTGGATGCACACTTTTACTCTGTGATTCCACTGAGCACGTCGCGTCTGCGCCTCGGATTTGATCCATCCTCCACACGGCTTCATGTCCCTCCAGGGTTGTTGCAGAAGCGGAGCATTTCTCCGTCCTGTTTTTGTTTACTTTCTTAGATTCTCTATGCTGTTTCCGTGTCTGACTTCCTGCCCACTCAATATGCTCTGTGCAGCTTGACACGGCTTCGGTCAAAAATAAACTCGACGCGTATTTGAAGCGGAGCAATGCAATAGCTGTGATCAGTTCTGACGGACGCGGCTCAGCCATAACGCAATGCATCTGTGCCCGGTGGAATCGAGCCGTTACTCTTTCTCTGTCATTAACGCCCTTCTGTGTATCTGTAATGTGAAAATATCAGATTTCCACTCAGCCAGAAAAAGAAAAAGTGGGCATCGTCCTGATCACAGTTAAGTTATAAAAGCCAAGCTCTCCTGCTGTGCTGCTGACAATGCAAGTAAAATCTAAGGCTGATATAGGGGTTTAGTGTGGCTCTAAAGTAAAAAAAAAAATAGAAACAAATAAACGGCCAAATGGACAGTAAAGGACATTGAAATGACAAAAAAAACCCAGTGTTTATTGGCATATAGAGTGTGACCTTAACATGAATGAAAACATTCCTGAAATAATCCTGCATTTTATTCATCTATCTTTTTTATCAGACGCTACAGGCGTGTGGTGTAGCCATGCTTTTGAACATTTTGGTGGCGTCTCGGCAAGCTGAACTGCCAACTCTGTCAATAAACGATTGTATTATGGGCTGTAGCTGCTGCAGTAATTGACAATCAAATGTCACATTAAATCGAAGATCGCCTGCAATTATTGGCTGAGAAAAAACATACAGATAGTCATTTCTTTTTCCAGATGGGGGCACAAAAAGGATGAAATGCAGGTATCGTTTGACCGGTGAAGTTTTTATACAACTTGTGACCGGGGTATTTCAATCAATGCCTTAAAGGTATTGAATACCTGCTGAAGGGCATCTGGAGATGCATTGTTAACACCAGGTGTGAACTCAGGTCCGCTTGTGATCAGATCACCCAGGATGCGTGTTAATTCCAGCTCTGAACAGGGTCTAAGAGGACTCTGTTATCAATCCTGAGATGTTAGTCATATTCTAAAAAGCAAAGAAGATGAACCATGCACTGTACTGAACATTTCCTGCATTTCCATGCAACTGAGCGTGTAAAGACAGTTTGAGTTGTAGATTGTTTGTTACAGTGTTTCTGGATGAGCTGCTACTCGAGGACAAGAGAAAGTACTACACTTGTTTTTTGGTTGTCTTTTTTTTAAAGACAGCTACAAGGTGTTTGGTGTGATATAAAGGGGTGTTCTGCTCCCAAAAGCACTGTAGCAAGTAGCTGCAGTATCCTACGTTTACTCCTCTGTTTACATGTGGATCACAAACTGTGCCTATAAATCAAATGTTAGACAGCCTCTTCCACTCTAGATCTGCCTTTGTAGTCTCACAACCTCCCCTGCAGGTTTGAGACGTGGCTGTAAAAGATTTATAGTTTGCTTTTTTTTTTTCCGCTAAAAATGCCAGTTTTGACATGACTGATGAATTCAACATGATCACAGTCGCTGTTCTTTAAATAAGGAGGCTGCTAACTCTGGGATTTCTTGGATTTTTTATTTTATTTTATTTTTTTAAATATACCACATTTGTTTACTCGACTCAGTTTGGTTATTTTGAGTCCCTGGACGCTCTGCAGACGTATGACCCCCACCTCGCCTCCTGACCGCTGCTCTCCACTCCCCGGATACACCTGCAGTCACCTGTGCTGCCCTGTGAGCGCACGTGGCGTGTTGGATGTCAGGGTTAGCAGCTGGCTGGTGTGTTGGGGCGCTGCCTCCTGCCCTCAGCTCTGGCCTTGTCACCATCGTTGCCACTCAACTGTAGTCACCTTCTCGTCCGGCGAGCCTTGGTTTTTTTTTATTCCAAACATGAGTGATGGTGTGACTGCCCGCTGCCGCGCTGCCTGTAACATGCTGTGATTTTCAGTGGAGTAGCTGTTAGCCTGGGTCAGTGTGACACTGCTTTTACAACCCAGAACCCCTGACTGCAGTCATTTTTTTTCCCCCAGCCGCGCTGCTTAATTGTTCCTAAATTAAAAGGGAAAGTGGTGCAAAGGGCAGCGTTTGGGCTCAGGCCATCTGTACTCCTTTCGGATGGTCAGTGGAATACGAGCAGCATCTTCAACGCTACAAATTCATTTTCAGCAAAACTAGACGCAGGGATGTGTTCAACTGTTCTACCATTTTCAGCACCTGATGGGTAATCGCCTGAAGGCATCATCTCGAATGTCTGAGACACTCATGATCAGTTATTTACCAGCTGTACAGATGATGCCCCCTCAATTCCAAAAAAGCTGAAACTTTGTGTAAAATTTGCAAATGTTTTTCGACTCGTAAGATATCGTGCAGCCCTACTTTCTTTGTCAGTAGTATGTTTGCAAAAAAAAAATATATATATATAACTTTTGTTTTGGATACTTTGGATATTTTGGGGGTATTTTGGGATATTTTTCACCTGCAAATGTTTTCACAACAGCGGTTGAGTTCCTGTGCACTGAAAGATAAGCCACATATATGAACAGATAAACCGAAACAAACTAAAAGAGACATTTTAAACTAAAATGAGATGTGAGGCAGAGTTAGAGTTGTTTCTTCATCATATAATTTCCTTGCACATTATGTCAGTAAGCGTTTGGGAAGGTAAATAGTGTTGCTACCTGTTGCAGTCGGCCTCTTCATTTCCTGCCTGCTGCACGCTGAAAGCATGAGGGATCATTATCAGCTCTCCAGAAGACCACCTCCTTAACGCTGACAGGAGCAGAGAGCTCCTCTAATTGATATTGAGTGGTATGAGAGGAAGGGAATAAGTTAACAGCCTCCTCACTCGGTGAACGAGTATTAATCACTTCCGTCCATCTCTCCTGGGATGGATGTGTGGCTGTTTGCAGCCTCAGAGGGGTTACTGTCTATATTAACTGTTGAGCGAGTAGCATATGGATCCTCTGCTTCTCAAGAGCGACTGTCACATTCATGTCAGAGGGAAGCTTAAACATTTCATCTCGGGTCTCTTGGTGAAACGGTGTTGACATTTTCCTTCATTTTCTTTCTGAAGCATCTTTTCTGAGCAATGATTTGCTGCTTAACAGTTTTGCAGAGAGTTAGACTGTTGAAACAAAGTAGGGTTAATGTGGCTTTTTGGACACTTCCTTTTTGTCGTTTTCCTGTTGAGCAGTATAAAATAAAACTTCTTTGACTCAGTTGGATTCATATGGAAGCCGATTTCTGCCAGTGTAATAAAAAAAAGGTCCTGTGAATCATCATAATGAGAAACTTTCTTGAAAATAATACCTTAATATTTCAAAATAATGACTTAGTATCTTAACATAGTGAGAAACTCTCTTAATGACTTTGTACCTCAAAGTTACTTATCTTGAAATAACGAGAAACTTTCTCAAAATAATGAGAGAAAAAAAATCTCAAAATCACTTTCATATTTCAAAATCATGAGTTTGTATCATAAATAATGATAAACTTTCTCCAAATAATGAAAAACTTTATCAAAATTACTTTCTTATTTCAAAATAATGACTTATCCTAAATATTGAGAAACTTTCTTTAAACAATGACTTGGTATCTCAAAATAAAAACGTACTTATCTCGAAATAATGTAACAAACAAAACAATCTCAACATTATGACTTTGTATCAAAATAATGACTTACTTATGTCAAAATACTGAGAAGTTTCCTCAATATGACTTACTTGTCTTGAAATAATAACTTAGTATTTTTTAAAAAAGTCATTTTGAGATACTGAGTCATTATTTCGAGAAAGTTTGACTTACAGGATCTTCTCTTTTTATCATACTGGGACAATTGGACTTTTATAAAACAATAAAACTTTGAGGGGGGTGAATAGTTTTTATACCTGAAAAGAGTGCCTGTATTTTCGTGTGTAGTTTATAAAAAAAAAATAAAAAGCTAAGGTTTATTTCATGTGAAAATATGCACTTTTTAAGTTAATATTTAAGAACACACAAAAAATGTAATGGTCAAATACCTTTTTTTAATCATTGGGACTTTAAAGTAACCGACCTGACTATGATATTTATGTGAAATATATATTAATGGCACCGTTTTGCTCCTCTGCACAGAAAAAGAGTCAAAGCTTCAGTGATCCATGAGCCTCACCATCCATCTAATGCTCTTAGTTTACTACAACATGGTGTACGGAGCTAAAAAAAAAAAAAAAAAAAA
>JAJHUR010140155.1:0-12957 GCA_027495735.1 Lutjanus campechanus | reverse complement strand
AGGCCTTCTGAGAAAGAAGAAGCATCAGAAAGGTCAAACAAAATGTAGTCAGACAGAGTGTTTTAATGAAGGTTGTTGGAAAAAAATTCTTTAGTTACACTATTAAACTGAAGCAGCTTTCAAAAGCTAAAAGTTTGTACATTCTGTTGTGACGGTGAATAACACACTGGCATGTAGAAGCATTGCGGGTTGAGGTGATAATCATGCATTGTGAAACATTGTACAGAACTGTTGCAAGTTCCCTTTATAAGGCTAAAAGAAAAAGATATATTATATCACTTATGTTTCCAGTGAACTTATTACACTTTGAAGCTATACTTCCAGACATTGCAATGTTCTCCTGCAGCCTTGAGAGATAAAACACATCGGTGAGGTCAAATGTCCTCAATGAAAGCTGTTAAAATCTTTTTGGCAGCACTGATGTTTTAATGTCAACCAGACTACATGTTTTATTGCTGTAAGTGAGTAAATGAAGGCAATTATATTGACTAAAGTGTAGCCATGTTAAAAGTGCAATAAATCCATTTAATTGAAGTGCTGTGGACAAGTGCTAGAAAGATTAAATATCACGGAAATATTACTTAAAAAATATATAAAATAAAATAATGAAAGCTAGTTAAATAACCTGAAATACCAAGCATTTTATTGGGGTTTGTAATAAGATGCAAAAGTAGTCTGAGTGAGATTTATGAGCAAATAGGAAATAGGAAATAACATCCCCAGAATGAACGGGGTGAACAGTAATCAGGTAAACTTATGTTTCCTCTTCTCCATGTTTGATATCATTCATTCACAGTAATGTTGAGTTGATGCTCTTCCCTCTGTCTGTCCGCCTACAGACACATCCAGAGCTGCTCTGTGACTTTGTGTCCGACAGAAGTGAGAATGAAATACAACTTCTTTTTTTTTTTCACGTTTAGCGTTTATAATCTGCAGCTCAGGAAAGATAGAATAGAACTTGTGTTCATACACGTGCACACTTTCCCGTAGCAGCATCTGTGGAGACCAGCCTGTCTGTCCACACAATATATGATATTCAGCACTCAAATCTATCACACTGTAAAAATACTTCACTACAAGCAAAAGTCCTGCATTTACAAAATTTACAGAAGTAAAAGTATAGAAATATTAATTGATGTTCCTGCTGTTTACTGCTGTAGATGTTTCAGGTTGAGGTCATTTTAACTACTTTAGAGGCCACTGTTGGCTGGTTTAATCTACAGCAATGCATCATGGTCTATAAGACCATCAAACTGTCCCATGAGAACCATGTATCTCTAAAAAGTCAGAAAACAGCCTTTTTTTTCACCTCTGTGGATTAAAAGCACAGTATTTGCCTCTGGGATGTAGTGTAGAAGTATAAAGTTGGAGAAAATGGAACTCGAGTAAAGTACAAAATAAGTACAGTAGTGATTTTGGGGTGAACTGTCCCTTTAATACTAAGACTACTAGCTACTGTTGTATCCTGTTACCATAAACACCATTAGTTTGGTATCAAATGTAATTCATGTAAGGGTTCCAGAGACTTCAAGGTCTTTAATTTCATCATAACTGAAGTTTCCATGAATTTCCCTGTTAAAATGTTGAACTGTGTTCTACCACTTCTACTGTCACATTATAACCTCCCCATATTTAACGTGGAAGCTTCCACACGAATGCTTTGAATGTAGGCTACATACAAAGCTGTCTCCCTTCTCTCAGACGCTTCTTGTGTGCGTAGCTGAAAATTTCTGAGAAGCTCTGTTAGAAAGCCCTGGGATTTCTTGGCCTAAACTGCAGGAATATTTCCTAACACGGTGCCACATTTTACACGGAGAACAAAGTGTACTCGCTGGTCCGGCAAACGGACTCGAACACAGAGAGACAAAAGGAAACCCCAGCCTAGTTGGAAAAAGAGGCGTGAAAATGAGCATGCTGGCTGGCTTAGCGGCGAGTTACATGCATCGCTCTCAGGGTCGACCCAGCTTGGCTTATCATAAAAGGCTTCCTCTGAGACATCCTCTTGGAGGATATCAAAGACCTTCTGTGGTGGAGATCCAACTTGAGAGAGATCAAATGGAAATAAAGAACCTTCACCTTCCTTCAGTCCTTCAGTATCTGGCATAGTCAGTCTGGATGATGAATACTACAGTACACTGTTGGCGAAGAAGTCTTTTTCCCATGAAAGGTGAAGAGAGATTGGGAGAGTAGTTTCACTTACGTTATTTTTTCCATTAAAGGCTGCAAGGCCTCACCTACAGCCCCAGCATTTCTGTGCAGAGCTGTGCACTGCCTCATCTACCATGTGAAAATATTTGCTCTCCTCTAGCTTATTCTATTCATAATATTCCCATATATATCTTACATCTTATATTTCATTTGAATTATTCTTGTGCTAACTAACAGTGACAGCACTGAGATCACAGTGGGAGACTACAGTAAGACCTTTTTTTTTAAAGAGAACTTCAAAACCTGATGATTCTCAGGTAAGTTCTGGAGGTGTAAGAATGGTCTTTTTCATGATTTCTGAGTGGATTCATGGATGTATGTATGAACTCTGGGAAGACTAAGTCAGTCTGAATCTAAAATGTGTCTTAATGATGTCTTGGGTTTGTGTGATGGGCATCAATACACGTCAGCTGACATGATACAATACTCTGCAATGCTGCAAATGTGTGCTGCAAGACTGAAAACTGTAATATGTAACATTTCTGCATTAAGATTTCTAAAAACTCATGTAAAACATTTTATTTATAGATTTGTTTAGCTGCGTACGTACATTATCCAGAGAAATCTGTAATTTATTCAACGTAATGGCGTGTTTCCTTGCTAGCTGTTGCTAGGGGAGAATAAATGTTTGTTCTGAGTTTGTCACACCCCAGAAATGTGTGTTATTAACCACACAGCCAAATTTGAATCATTAAAAGAATTGCTGAGTATATAAAGCTAGGTCTCAAAATCATGGAAAAACAAGCAATGTCCACTCTGCTGTCTCAGTGTCAAACACCACTGCAACCTGAAAATGACCTGAAATATGGACACTTTATTTTTACTTGGGGCATGGCTCCATCACGTCACACAGCCAAGCTTCAGCTATGTTCTAAACTCCCTTTATACAAACTTTAAAAGCCTCCTGAGAGCATAACTGAGGACTGTCTGCATGTATAGAGTGCTGAAGACATGATGTATTTTTATAGGCCAACATGAAAGTCAGCATTGCTTTGGTTCCCTCAACAAAAGGACAAAGGGATTTTGGATTATTGCAGAAAATAAGCTCTGTGGCAGACAGAAAAAATTGACACTACTGTGTTTTGTTCAGAAAGATAATCTTCACAAATGAGCAACAATTTTATGATTCTTGAAGAGTAAATGCAGACACCAAAAGAAAAGAGTTAACGTTAGTGCTAGGCTATGAACAAACAATACCACCATCACATGACTTAAACGTCACCACCACTAAGTGACTAAAATCTAAAATCTCTTAAGCTTGTGTTAACTACAGACCGTGTTTCAGACATCCAACCAAAAACCCACTGACTTCCAGACAAGAGAACACAAGGTGCAAATACTGTATGCTGACTTATTTCTGGGTTTTAGGACTCACTGCTACAGCACTCCAATGGGAAAACTCCATGCTTGACCAACCAGTAGCGTAACTTCATCACCCAGAAGGCCCATGTCAGGGTTGGCCTTGCTTTGCCATGATCCAGTCAAAAAAAATCCAAACAACAACAAAAAAAACCCTGTTAAGGCCAACAAACATTCCAGAAAGACACAAAATGTAAATGGCAGTTCTCCAAAATCTTGATTTTTTTCTGTCACTTTGTTGTTTAGTCTATAATAACTCTGCACGTCTTAAAGGAAAAATCTGTAATAAATCCTAACACTGCCACAATATGTCATCAGAGGGAACTTGCTTCACTCGATATGAACACTAACAGCCACAACGGACCACTTTGAAATTTCTATTCCAACTCGCTTCAACTATAGATATTATATTAAACAGGATTACAGCCTATTTGGCTCCAAGTTGCTATTTGGACTGCTGCACTCATTTTTGCGTGTTCAGTTGCTACATATCACTCCTTTAACAATGTTTTGTGGAAAAAGTGACTGAAAATGAAAAGATATGAAATTATCTCATGAGAGAAAATAAAAAGCTTTAATTCACACTTCAAAATAGACGCCCCTGCACATATAAACACGCGCATTGGGAAAGGCAGCAGAGACATGGCGTGCTAGGAGCCATGTGGGGATTGTGTATGGACTCCACAGTCTAAGCAGACAAGGGCCGAAGCAGCATATGGTGAGAATCTGTGCCGAATCCACGCCGGACTGCGTGCTGCGGAGCTCTGCCATTTTGCTGCCTCTGCCTTCCTTCTCATTTCCATTTTCCTCTGTCTGATTCGGACACAGCAGCAGAGGCCGTACGCACACATGCACGCACATGAAGAAATGACAGGAAATGATGTCCAGTTAACATGTAAATGCTCAAATTTTACAAACTGAAGCACATGTAATGATGGTGTTGTTTCTGCAGTGAATTGACATGTGCATGCTAAAGACATACTACCACACCCTGGTGCAGATACTGTAATTTAACCACACACACACACACACAGCAGAGCAGAGCCATTAGCGTTAGCCGCCTGCTGCGCTGAGCCACAGCGGGCGGCCTCTCTGCGAGGAGTGGAGGAGGATACAAATGACATCAGTGTGTATTGAACAAACACTCATCAGTCTGCTAATGCTGAGGAGACCGGGCGCTGGGGTTCTGCTGGAGCTGGGGCTACTTATGAGGACCCTCCAGACATGTAGGCTACCAAGAGAAGAAAACATCCACACACACAGAGCCACCCACAGTCAGGGGACGTCTGATACCACAGGACAGCTTGTTGTAGGCATCGCCGTGGGCGGAGGATAGGAACGTGTGATGCAGCAATCAACACTTATCCCAGAATTATAGTTAAAATTAGTAGTGCATATTGCAAATGACTCATCTCATCGAAGCAAAATGTACATAGGCTCTTCAAAATATCTTTGAATGCTGGCAGCATCTACAGCAAGGCAGCTGACATGCATTGTAGCTCTGCAATGGTGAAGAACCCACAAAGCTGCCCTCATACATAATTCCATACAATGATTAAGTAGCAACATCCTCCCCGAAATCCCCTCACAGCATGAACAGGAAAAGAGGTTTTTCCTCCACTGACATCTGATTATTTTCTTCCCAAAGCACTTAACATAAATTATGCTCACTTAACTCAGAAGATAAGTTATTAGGAGAGTCCTTCCAAACTGAGGAACGTCCTTGCAGAGATGAACAAAGTACACAACTTACTTACTTGAGTCAAAGTATGGATACTCCTTGTCAAATATAATATAAGCAGATGTGGAAAGTCACTAAGAACAAATACTTGACTAAAAGATGTAACAAGACAAAAACAATGTAAAAGGTGTGACAGGACAAATACATTGTAACAAGGCGTAACAAGACGAAAATGACTTAACAAGATATAACAACACAAAAACAGTGTAACAAGATGTACTGTAACAAGACAAAAATGACTTAAAAGATGTAAAAGGACGAAAACCACATAAAAGACGCAAGACGAAAATGACGAGATGAAAATGAGATGCAAAAGACGAACAGCTAACAAGACAAACAAGAAAGACCAAAGAAATAACAGGACATAACAAAGTGAAAATAATGTAAAAACATAAGACAAATGAGGTAAAATATCTAACAAGACATAAACAAGATAAAGGATGTAAGACGACATATCAAGATGAAAATGATGTAAAAACACAAGTCAAAAACTGTAAAAGGTGCAACAAAGCATAAACAAGATAAAAGATGTAACAGGACAAAAACAATGTAAAAGGCGTGACAAGACAAATTCATCGTAACAAAGAGAAAATGAATAAACAAGATGAGACAGTACAAAAACAATGTAACGAGATGTAACAAGACAAAAATGATATCAAAGATGTAAGAAAACATAAACAAGATAAAATACATAACAGGACATAAGACAATAATCATGTAAAAATGCAACAAGACAAAACCAATGTAACGAGACAAAACAGACAGAAGGAGACTCGGCTTGGGAGAAAAGGTGATGTTCAGTTAACTTTGCACAGAAACATCCAGAAGAAATATCTTTCAGCGGACAATTTTTGACTTTTTTTTTTTTTTTTTTTTTTTTTATATTTCAAAGCCTGGACTTCACTTTTACTTGAGTAAAGAATTTAAATCAGTACTCATACTTTTGCGAGTCTTTTATTTATTTATTTATTTTTATTTATTTTTTTTTTACTTGAGTACAGAATGTGTGTACTTTTGCCACCACTGAATATAAGTAAAAGTTGTTCAGTCAAATGTTTTTTTGAGAACTGGAGTTCTTGCTTTCTAAAAGTACAAAAGATTTTGAGATCATTACTTAGCTCCGAGGCCTGTTTGTTTGACAAGATTAAACATTTCTGAAAAGACTTTAGTCAGTAACAGTAAATTGGCATTTTCACTAGCTAACTATTAGTAACATAATGCGTTAGCAGTGGATTCACACAGGACTCTGTTCCAGTATGACAACTGGCGGGTAAATTCATAAAATGACAAAAATGAACCAACCATAGCTTAAAAACTACTGGAATGAAACAAAAGGTATGCACACCTCAACATGCTCTCTCAGATGGATGGCAAATTTTTGTAGGCAGTGGTGAAGTTTGTGCGCTGTAAACATACAAAACATTTACAACGATATGAATCTTTCTTCATTTCAAAAATCTCAAACATAGACTTATGGGTGACCAGGTGTGCCAATTTATGACTCAGTCTGTCTTTATTCATCCGCTCTGCTCAAGTTTATATTCATGTTCAGTGTTTTTTCAGTTGAAGGAGGTTTTCCCTCTGATGTCCTCTGGCTGCACAGCTCTCTCTGATTTGTGAGGGACAGATATTTGAACTTGTTGCTAACTGCTACTGTTAGTTTGCCTGCGCTCTGCCCGTGTTTTGAGCATCTAGTCTGGGCAGAGTCAGCTGCATGGAGTTAACTAGCAGTTAGCGGCTAAAGCAGCTAACCACTAACAAGTAAAACTTTGTTCGTCGAGAAACTCCATACAGTAAATCACAGAAGGGGGAGGCAGAGCAGCCGGAGGGCATCAGAGAGAAAACCAGAAAATATTTCCTCCATGAAATATGATCCAGTTTCACCAAAATTAGTAAATAAATTTGTGTACTGTACAGTACTCAGTCCCCAGAAACACTCCACACTTCCAGCTGCCTCTATTGTTTTTCCAACCTAATCTTTTCACTCATTTTTGGTCTAATAAAAAGAAAATTAATCAAACTCAGTGCCCTATATTGCTATTTTCCATGCTAGGATGGCTAAAGTAGCTAAACGGTAACAACAAGTAAAACTTGTCTGTCAATCAGGACACTGTAACACTGTAGTGTAAATCACCGAAAGTTGAGGCAGAGCAGCCGGAGGACATCACACGGGAGACCAGAAAATATTTTCTCTGTGAAATATAATCGAGTGTTACCAGAGTCAGTGAATAAAGCTGTGTTTTGGTAGAGTAATCAGTGAAGCCCGGCAGCCAGCACTCTGCTCCAAGCGGAGTCTGCGGTGGCGGAGCTGAGCTCATGAGCACGGGTCATGCCACTCAGCAGACTTCCAGGAAGATGGCCAAACAGAAGAAAGTGGACCTTCAGCGAGGGGAGGGCATAAAGAGACAGGAGCTAAAACAGCTGCAGGGTGAAGAGCGAGGCTGCATAAAGGGCAAGTACAAGATAAATAAGGATGTTTTTGAACTGTGAGTCATGCAAAGCTGCTCTAGTGGAGTCCCAGCATGAACATTTTGGACACATTTCTTTAAAGAGGACGTATTATAGTAATTTGCAGCTTGATATATGTGTTAATATGTCATTATTAATCTCCACCTTTACTATTGTATCATTTAACAGTATCAAACACAATGTTAGCTAGGAAATGTTTGAATGCTAACGTCAGTTACTGTGTAATGGTAGCCTAATGGATTATCAGATTTGCTGTTATATCTTGAAATGTGGGCCCATGTCCCTCCAGATTTTCACTCTCCATTGTCTTTTCATTCACTGAGGTGGTGAAATGATAATAATGATAATTTGTCAGATTCCCAATGAATATCACATCCAACCTCCAAGTGATTACATTTTAATTAAATGCAGATGTTGACGTCTTACAGAGTTGACAAAATGTTCAATTTTTTTTATTTTCACAGCAGACTCGTAGTGAGCAGCCATTTTATTTATTAATGTGTCTCAGAGTTCTCTTAATGTTAATCAAAATACACATTTTTAAACCATAATTCTTATTTAGCTTTGATTTAGAAGGACTACAGAGTTGACATGTTATGGTTGAGACTCATTTGATAACAATACCAGTGCTTGAGCTGGATTCCCACCTTTTTTAAACCAGGAAGTGAGACAGTGGAGCTTAGGGCATAGCTGACCCTTTATATGCCTGATTAAATGTTTAATGGTTTTTGTAAAAATCTGCTGGGGTTGATGGAAATCTTGGACACAACTTTAAAGTAGAGTTGGAACAATTAATCAAATAATCGATTATTAATCGAATATTAGATTAATTGCCAACTATTTTGATAACTGATTAATCGGTTTGAATAATGTTTTTCGTCTGATTTCAGCTTCTTAAATGTGAATATTTTCTGGTTTCTTTACTCCTCAGTGACAGCAAACTGAATATTTATTTCATGAAAAAATATATTTTAAAACAAAGATGATTACAATAGCACATTCTTGAATCTATGTTATCAGCAAGTACTTTTAGATTTTGAAGGCTTTTAACATATTTTATAAATGTTTGAAGTTGTGAATTCATCTCTGGAACACTGGTGTTTTCTGACATAGAGCATTAGTTAAATAATATTTCATAAATACATATATTTCATATATGTAAATCCTTAAAGATTAAATTTCTACAAAAAAAGAATTAGAATCTTGCTTTTAAAGTTTTTCTTGTAGTATTCTTAAGAATGGGCGTCATACAGTTTTCAACATAGTGTGACAGTATAACTTCATTCATTCTTCATTAGAGCTTCTGAGGAAAATGTCCACTGAGTGAATATGGTTCATTTAGCAGCGAAACAGATTCTTATTTTTCAAGTTTCAAGTTTAGACTAGACACTTTTTTAGCAACTTCTCGCACACATTTCTTCTTAACGTACAACTACACAGCTGCAGACGATCATCACAGTGTGTATACATTTTTCTAACACTGGCGAGGCACATGGGTTTGGGTTTTTGTGAGAACCAATGTTTTACAGCCACAACAAACCCCGATCATTTAGGCAGCCAATAGCCCACAAGTTAGCATGTCTTCCCCTTTAAGTGGGAAACATCTTCCTCTGAGATACATCACTTTGACACCATACGTGATTTTTAGAGCATTTCCAAAATGGCAGAATGTAAAGTTAATAATATACAAAGTCACATTAAAGAATTTCGTTTTTCCCCTTCGTTAACTGTTAGCGTGTGTGTTTTGCAGCATGTGTGTCTGTACTGGAGTTGTTAAGTGTGCTGCCTCACAGGGACCTGACTGGCATTTAGGCAGAATATTCCCACAAGCCAATATGTAATTAATTAGCCTGCTGTTCACAGCCGCAGCATCCCTCCACCCCTGCTTCCTGCCCACCCCCCAGTCTCAGAAGTTAAAATAGGGATGATCAGTTCCACTGGGAACTCTTCACAGCCACCAACAACCCCCCTTCCTCCCCCCAAACACATACACACACACACACACACCAACCCATCATTAGCATCTCCTCCTCGTAGCTTTAAAACTGCTAACCGACGTGGCATGTTATGACAGTTCCGCCCCACACCTCTCCTCATCAATGACATCCCCATCTGGACACCAAGAAAGACAACACTCAGCTGACTTCTCACATTTTTCTTGTTGGAACATCAAACAGAGACGCACAAGTCCGGGTGAGACAAAGCCTGTGTTAAGACGTCTGTAGGGTCATTATGGCTCGGATTTCAAAGTGAATAGCTTGATATTGTCTCTGGAGGAACGGAGCTCTGGGTAGAGAGGATGGAGCGTTGCAGGGACCGGGCTCCCCTGCCTTTCTCATTAACCTTATCATGTAACACGGCGCAGGGATGCCTGGGAGTCAAGGTGATGTCAGAGGATTGCTGACTACAAATCCCAGTTGCCTGGGAAGGAATTAGTCCTGGTCTCGCAGGAAGGGGTTCTGACCCGGGCTTGTTCGGCATGGCAGATTAAAGCAAACCAACGCTGAGCCTAGAGGAGGATAAAGGCCAAAGCATTTTGCACAAACTGACAGCTCTATGCTCCTGCACCACGGGGGAGTCGTGCACACTCAGCATAGCTGCTGGTTCACAGGGTGGTTGAAGGCCTGTGACATTACTGCTGGATGTTTGAGTTAAATGTTGTTTGGTTGAGGTTGTGACAGACACGAGACAACAGAAATCAAAAGATGCTTGTGAGTAAAATCCTTTGTTGTCTGTCAGTTAAAACAAAATCGTGAGAGGGTTTTGATTTTTTTCAAATATACTGGAAAATATATTCTAAAACATCAAACTCTTGATTATTAAACCTTGTAACGAGCCAACTTCCTAGTGATTAAATTTTTTATTAAATGTACATCAACTCCATCAGATGGAAAATCTGACAGAGTTGACGTCTTACAGAGTCGACAGAATGTTACTGCATAGTTGTAGTGAGCAGCCATTTTATTTTTTAAGAGTCTCAGTTCTCTTAATGCTAATCAAAACACACATTTTTAAACCATAATTCTTATTTAGCTTTGATTTAGAAGGGCTACAGAGTTGACGTGTTATGTTTGAGACACATCTGATAGCAAGATTATATCATGAATTTGTCAAAAAGAAACAGAAATTTTACTGGTGCTTGTGCAGTATTCCCGCCTTTTTTAAACCAGAAAGTGAGACGGGATGCTTAGGGTATAGCTAACCCTGTTCATGCTTGATAAAATCATGAATTCTTGTCTGGGACAAGACTTTTTACTGGCATAGAGCAAGTTTAGAAATGTTTAGAAAGACAGGCAACCAGAATAATTTATAATCAAGCGCCAATCCATTGCACAACCCTAGAGATTAAGTTCATATTGAACCAATATGCAGCACACTGTTGGGATGGGTGAATAGTGCAACTTTAATTTAAGAAACTGGGGTTCACATCCCATCACAATCCAACACTTGATGCTTGCTTTTAAACCATAACCTGGACCAAATATCAACCACCTTTACCATAATTTATTTGCCATACCTAGAATCTTTTCCTAACCTTTACCATGCTGTAGTTTCCATGAGCTCGTCATGATTGTCCAGAGATCGTCAAATCAAGCATAATTTTGGATTTTGCAGAACTGTCCAAAAATCAGAGATGGCAAAAATACACGTATTCTTTACTCAAGTAGAAATACAGATACTTGTGTTGAAAAACCATGTTCTATCATGTTTTATCTACTGTATGTGCATCGAAAAGGTCTCTTCTGCAGCATTTTTTTTCTTGAGAAGTGAGATAAGATGAAGATCCTAAAGGTTTGAAAAACAAAGTCTGAGCCCCCCTTTCTTATGTAAATGGGGGCCCACAACTCCTCCGTGGGCCACTGCTGCAGACAGGTTAAAAAGCAGCCAAATTCACTTTTGAATCCCAAAAGTCTGAAACAAAAATCTGAGCTCTCTCCTGCCAGTGAGGGAGTTGGCATCAGAGCAAAATCAGTGTGACTCCGGTGTTTCTTTGTCCAGAAGCTCCAGTCTGTCCCCGGCTCTCTCCTCCAAATCTCTCTGGCTCTCAGCAGCTATCTGTTGGCAGTGTATCTCAGCTCCGCCCAGGTCCTCTCAACACATCACTAAACAAAAGCCCTCAATGGACCAGTATTCTTCGCTCAAGCTGAATATTTTCAACTTGCACGAATACGCAAATTTTGTGTTTATTCACCTCTTTGCATTAACTTTTTAGGGAATCTACTATTGCAAAAAATTGAATTCATTTTCTGTATGAATACATTATAAGACCTTTAACCCCAACAGCTCCAGGCGAGCTGCTTAATGACACGACTGTGGTTGTACTGGGGGCACCTTCCATTTGTGAATGTGAATAGAATTGAACTAAATAAATAAAGGTTAAAAAAAACTGTTTAAGTGAACAGAAATGGCACGGTTTCACACAAACTTTAAAAAGCAGGGTTTTTACTTAATTTAATTTTTTAAATCTTCAAAATGGTAAAAAGCAGCCCTGTGCAAGAGTTTGGGAACCCTGTCAGTTAGTACTTTTTAAGTCCTCCTCGGGCAACAGCTTGCAAATGTTTCCTGCAGAGTCTTTCACTTCTTGATTTTGGAATTTTTCCCATTCTTCCTGGCAGAACACCTCTAGCTCAGAAATATTCTTCAGCCTCCTTGCATACACGGTATGTTTGACATCTTTCCACAGATTTTCTCAGAATATTTAAGTCTAGTGACCGTGGTGGACATTCCAAAACCTGGAGGTGATTTTGCGGTATGCCCTGGATCATTTTTTCGCTGAAATACTCAGCCTCTCTTTACTTTAAACGTCTGGACTGACCTTTGAACATTAATCTCTACGTTGTCTTGATAGTTGGTGGAATCCAACTCCCACCCACGCTATATTTATTGTGCCCTCAGCTGCCACACAACCCCACAGATGGGTGATGGATCCACCTCCATGCATAATAGTCAGTAAGGTGTTCTTCTCTATAAATGCTTCACCCTTTTGTTTCCAAACCTTCTTTGGTTTCATTTTGGCTTCGTCTGTCCAGAGTACATCGCTCTGAAAGGTTTCAGGCTTCTGAAGGTTTTCTTTTGTGTACTTCAGACGCTTCATTTTGTGGTTGTCTGGTGTGGAATTTTCATGATATGACCTGACATGTAGGTTGTCGTTGTTTTAAGTGCTTTTTACTTTTGTCCTG
>JAJHUR010140154.1:0-12134 GCA_027495735.1 Lutjanus campechanus | reverse complement strand
TGCCCCGATGAAATTTTCTTGGAATGATTAGTAACATGTTACTGCTTCGCTGCACAGAATTAGTTCCATTAGTCACATAGACACAAAAACATGACAAAATAGGGTTGAGTAACCCTTTAAGGAATCTACTGCAAGTTAAATCCTGTTTTTTACACACTCTAAGACATGATTATGGGGTATAGCTTAAAATCAGAAGCTTTTTCAGCATAAGAAATTAAATTTGTGACAAATGAGTTGATAACTTATTTTAAGAAGTTTGTCAAAATTAAAATGAAGAAAACTGTCTTAACTCAGTAAAATTTTCATTTTGAACAAACATGCATTTATTAACATGCATGTGTTTATTGATGTTTCAAGCTTTACAAACTTTAACACACTTACAGAATCTTTCTTTTGGAAAGCTCTAGATTCTTTTGTTCCATATCTTTGAGAAATAGCAAAAGAAAAGGAACATGAACAGAGAACCTATCGGCAAGGTGTTTCCCAATTCTTATGATAGAGACAGAGATTCAAAAAATAAAATAAACCTTACGTGTAGATAAGATTGAATAAGAAAATGATGGTGATTGTTACTTATAAAGAGGGGACAGACAGAAATGACAGCACACTCTTTTACCTCCAGGGGTCCAGGTCTGTAAGTGCCTGTATAATACTGAGTCACCTAAATGTCTCATAATGTTAGTCCAAAGTAAGTAATCAGTGGTTTCCACCTCTTCTTGAACCCGACCATGTCGAGGTTGAGCTTTGCTGTTATTTTTTCTATTGTGTATACCCTGATAAGTCGCTGTTTCCATTGGTCTACGGTCGGGGGTAATGGCTTACACCAGGACATGGTTATCATCTTTTTTGCCACCATTATGAGGATTTTGAGAAGGTACATTCTTTCTTTACATAGAAAATCGTGGGGGGGTACTCCAAGCACAAAGATCAGCGGGTCCTTTTTTATATTAATTTGTAAGATGTTGGTAAATTCTTCCCAGATTCCCTCCCAGTACAACTTCAATTTGGGGCAATCCCAGAAAATGTGTGTGTGATCTCCGATTTGTCCACATTGTGTCCAGCAAAGATTTGTCTTTGTCTTGTCGAATTTAGAAATAATGAGAGGAGTTTTGAAAAAACGGGTATTCACTTTCCAGATGAATTCTTTCCATGTGGGACAGTTAGTCAGTTTATGCCCATTCTCACACACTTGTTCCCAACTTTGGTCTTCAATCACAACATTCATTTCTAATTCCCACTTCTCCTTTACTCCTAGAGAACTCCCCTGTTCAGTTGTCTGTAATAGTTTGTATAAACATGACACAATTTTTCCACCTTCCTCTTTCTTTATGATCTTAATAAAGAAAAGTTTTAGATCAGAAGGCTGCATTGTGAGATACTGCCATTCAGTGTGAGCCGTCAGATAGCCCCTCAACTGTAGCAACCTGTAAAAATCAGTGGAAATCAAACCGAAATTTTCCTGTAATTGGTTAATGACTTCAGGATTTCACGGTCAAATAAATCGTCTATAAGAGTAAGGCCCTTATTTTCCCAGTCTTTAAATCTTGAATCTAAATATCTGGGTATAAAATCGATTATCTCCAAGATTTCCATTTCCCTAGATATGGACTGAGGTGCTTTCATCTTTTTTTTCATCTAATTTAAAACCTTTTGTGTGCACTCCATCCAGAAATTTGTGATTTTATTCCTTGTCCATATCTCATCAGAGCAGAATGGTAATACTTGTAGCGAGACTCCTGGGCACGAGTTTTGCTCTAAAGACAGCCATGTTGTTTCATTATTTTGTTTTAATCATTCTACTACCCCGCGTAATTGTGCTGCCCAGTAATATAATTTCAGATTCGGTGTGTTTAGACCACCGCATGCTTTACTACTTGTCAGGTGTGTGAATTTAATTCTGGGCTTCTTTTTCTGCCAAATGAAGGAAGAGATCATTTTTTGTAACTTTTTAAATGTAGTTGCTGAAATCCAGATAGGAAGAGACATAAACATATATAACAGTCTAGGCAGAATATTAGTTCTGACTGTCTCAATCCTACCAAAGAAGGATAGTGGCAATATTTCCCATCTTTCCAGGTCTTTTCGTATCTGTTCTATTAATTTCCCATAATTTAAACTGTACAGTCGAGAGGCATCTGAGGAAATAATTATTCCCAAGTATCGAAACCCCTGAGGTGACCAATTGAAATGGACTTTTTCAGATAATTCTGTTGGCCAGCACCCGTTCAACATCATGGCTTCCGATTTCGACTCATTAACTTTATAGCCAGAGACTTCGCTAAAGTTTTTCAAATGTTTTAAAAGTTCAGGTATGGAGGTACTAGGATCCCTAATATATAAAATGACATCATCTGCGTATAATGATAATTTGTGCTCTTTTGTCTTGTCTGATATACCAAGAATCAATGGATTACTCTGTATTAGTTCTGCAATGGGTTCAATTCTTATAGCGAATAAAATCGGAGATAGACAACAACCTTGACGCATTCCCCTTTTTAATGGGAAACTGTCTGAGATATAACCATTAACACGTACTCTGGCAGTGGGATTTTTATATAGGACTTTGAACCATTCAGTAAATACTTTGTCAAAACCCATTTTATTTAAGACGTGCTCCAGGAACAGCCAGTCCACCCGATCGAATGCTTTCTCTGCATCAAGTGCCGAGAAGCATTGATGGGTAAGACTGTGATCTGGCGGTTGATATTATATTCAGAGTGCGCCTAATGTTATTTATTCCTAATCTTCCAGGTATAAAGCCCATCTGATCTGGGTTAATCAACTCATTAATAATCTTCTGGAGTCTTCTTGCTAGTATAGCACGTAGTATTTTAACGTCATTACTAGGGCTGCAACAACGAATCGATAATATCGATAACAATCGATTATTAAAAGTGTTGGCAACGAATTTCATTATCGATTCGTTGTGTCGCGCGATTTATGTGTCACTCGCCATATCGCAGAGCCTTTTACTTCACCTGCAGAGCGAGTTGAACGGAGCGAGGCGGAGGCAGAGCGGAGGCGGTATTTTCAAAGGAAATTAAGTAAATTCAACAAGTCCTCAAAAAGTGTGGGAGCACTTCACCACGCTTCACAAAACAAAGAAATGCGTAACATGCAAGCTTTGCAAAAGTGATATGACATGGCACACGAGCACCACGGTGATGATGCAGCACCTGAAATGTTAACATGTTGGAGTTATCGATGAGGATGAAGGGAGCTCACCAGCAGGCTAAGTCACTACAATATCCTACGTTTGTTCTCTTTTGAAGTGAGGAAAGGTAACGATAGTATCTCCGGTAGCTCGTCTGATACTGGCGTTTGATTGTTAGCTGTTTAATGACAGCGATAGAGAGCGCGTGCGCGCGCGTGCGTGCGTGTGTTACTTTTTATTTCAGTTTAATCAGTTTAAGCAATGTTTAAATGTGCTGTATAAACAAACTTAACTTGCACACAATGATGGTAATAATTTCATGATTAAACTTCAAGTTGTAATTTTCTGACAAAGTCTGAGTGAAGACACTGCACTGTATGGGAGTGAGGAGTGAGGCAGGATGAACTGTATTTAGACAGGGATTAAAGTAATTTATTATATCTACTCAAATTTGTGTAATTGAGTATTTTTTTATGGTACTTGTATTCCAGAAAAAACAGCAAACAGTGACTGGCTTCATGATGGGAAAGACATCATGCACACCACAGCAAGCAGCTGTCTTGACTGAAAACATCCTCAACATGATCGTCACTGACATGAGGCCTTATTTTATTATTTAATATTATTTTAACAGAATATTCAAGCAGCAACCATTTTGTGCACTTATTTACTCTGTAAGTCCAAATGTTCCATTTCGGAATAAAGAGGTGGAAATTAAAAATGTTTTTTAAAATCCGATTAATCGATTAATCAAAAAAAATAATCGCCCGATTAATCGATTATTAAAATAATCGTTAGTTGCAGCCCTAGTCATTACATAACAAACTTATTGGCCTATATGAAGCACATTGTGTGGGATCTTTCCCTTCTTTATGTATAACTGAGATGACTGCTTCTGCCCATGTTCTAGGTGGATCTCTAGCATTCAGAGCATAGTTATATGCTCTATGTAGGAGGGGAATGATCTCGGCTTGAAAACACTTTTTAAGCATTTATTTAACAACAGAAAGAATGAAGATAGTGCAATTTGAATATGTAGTGAGCGAACCTAAAAAACATAGTACAAGGATTTGAATTTGCCTGGACTTATTTTGCTGCCAGGACAATTATTCTTTCTTTCTGTCTGTCTTTCTTTCTTTCTTCCTTTCTTCCTTTCTTTCTTTACAATTTGATTGGACATCTCTAAGGTGAAATGAAAGTAAAATAAATAAGTTAAAATATCTTCAATGAAGTTATTACCCAGTTAATAGCAAAATTTTACAATTAAGTTGCTACAACTTAATTTAGCTTGTTGAGGACAAAGCAAATCAGGTTAATTGTAATAAACTGATTGAATTGGTCTGATTATAAAGGTCTCATGGGATTTACTCAATTATGGCTGAGATGGAATTACTTAAAAAGATCCATGAAAATTGTTACCTTCATTTTTCTAAGTTGAGCCAATGTATTCTCTTTTAGAGAGTATAAATACTGATTCTGGTAGCCGAGGTTGAGTGCAATCAATCCACGTCTTCTGTACCAATGAATGTGTTAATGATTCATAATTTTAGTGCCCTGTGCAAGTATGTATACCTCATATTAACATATAATTTGGTGACCCAAGTGAGTTATATTAATAGCGCTGTTACGTGCCACAGTGTGTGTTTTCTGTGCTCGCCTGTGCTCATGTACTGCCCCTCCCCCTCCCTGCAGCTGCAGTGATTGGCAGCAGTTGCAGTCAATCTGCAATCAGGGCCTGGTGCTTGAAGGCAGAGAGTCTGCAGCAGAACAGGACCAGTGGGCCATTCTGCAGACAACAGCCAGTTCAGTTTTGTCTTTCTTATATATTCAGTTCACCCCATTATCAAAATGACATATTTTCCCTCTGGCCTATAGTGCTATTTATCTATCTTTCTCCAATATAATGGGATTAAATGGCACACGTCCTGTGTTGCTACAAGCACCAAAACATTCTTTTGAAAAATTCTTAACCCGTGTCTCTGTCCATCAATCATGACACAGGTACTCAAGATATTCCACAGACCTTGTTGTGAGCAGTTTCATGTTGGAGCTACTTTCTTACCATTAGAAGGGTAAGTAGTTCCGGTAGGTTCTAAAGTAGGACTGGTGGATTCTATTGCAGAAGGAAAGTAGTTTGAACATGAAACTGCTCACAGCAAGGTCTCAGGATTATCTTGATTAGCTGACAGTACCGTGACGATTCAGCGGAGTGAAACAGGCTCAGTGAGTGAATCTCTGCATGTTTGCTTGCAATTGACTGAGAGCTCAAGTGAACTGACTGAGCACAGATCGTTTCAGGAAGTTCAGTTTGTTCACTTTGAAGATCCATTCATTCAAGCAAAACACACCGGATCGAATCTTGAAAATGGGTTGTTCAAAAGGGAAAGAAGGATTCTGAAATCGGATCAGATCATGTAATCCAATCCTAGTTTTAATCCGGATAAAACCTTCAGTTTGTGTTGTTCAAAACATTTCAGTAGGATCTGGATAACTTTGATCCAAAAAAACAGGATTATCCTGATCCCAACAGTTGGTAGGATTTCAAGGTGGATTTCAGGAAGAAAATGTAGCAAAACTTTAAAATTGGTCAAATAATCAATTTGTATGATTTTGTGTATATACTTTTATTTATATTTTGCACTTGATTTGTTCAACTGTTACAGTGATGAAGTAGATAAAGTAGACATAGGCTACCAATTAAGCCTTTCAGTATAGTAAAGTAAAAATAAAATAAAAATAAAAATGATCTTGTCCCCATGAAATAAACCCCTAAACAGATTTTAATAACAAACAAAAATGATATATTCAATATTTCTGTCCTTCATCACTTGTATATTAATTTCAAAAAAACAATCATCAGAGATGAACCTGTCAAAAATAATTTCTAACAATTGCATCCCTTACTACACGTCCAGTCAGTCCCTCATCCTGACAGAACGCCAGAGGTTGGTCTGGTTCTTCAACAGGCTCAGATACATCATAAACATCATCACAGAGAGCAAACCAGCAAACCAGGTCAAACTTCAGATCTGCCTCCTAAAAGCAGGGCTTGAAAATGCTGGTCTCTCCTACTCAGATGAAGAACCCTGAACATTCTTTATTTTGTTAACTATTGGACATTTAGCCTTTTTTTAATTTAAGACTTTTTCAAAATATCCACAATGTATTTGTTTATGTATATTTGTTATTCATTGTGGCTCAGATGAGTGGTCATAAAAGAAATCATAAATACAAGGGAATGTTTGTTATTTTTTGTGTTTTGTCTCAAAATAAAAAAAAGACACTTAAAGTGACCCCATGTTGGCTCTTCTACCTGTTGTTCTTTACATTGCTGGTAGCCCACAGTGTGATATGTTGTCCCATTTAGAGCACTGGTAATCCGGATTTGGTAATCTTGGAAACTGTGTATCTGGATCAGGGTGATCCAATCCAACGTTGCTTTGAAAAACCGGCATAAAAGTAAGACGGATTACCTGATCCTGGATAGCAAAAAATGTGATTTCCAAATCCGGATCATTTTGATCTGGATTACATTTTTTGAACAACTGGCCCATGTGATAACACCTGTCCTTGTATGCTCACATCAGTCCATACACAGTGACACCTGTACTTGTATGGTCATATCTGTTTTTATATGGTCACACCTGTCCTTTTATAGCCACACACCTCTCCTTACGATCACACCTGTCCTCACAAGGTCAGGCCTGTCCTTATATGGTCAGATCTGTCCATTTTTTCACATTTGTCCTTATATGGTCACACCTGTCCTTAGATAGTAACACCTGTCCTTATTTGGTTACACATGTAAGGACACACCAGTCTGTTTGTGGTCACATCTGTCTTTACATAGTAACACTTGTCCCCATATGGTCACACCTGTCACATTAAATATGGGGGATTAGATTAGTCTGTCTCGTCTCCCTTTGGAAAAATTTGAGAGAATTCCTTATGTGGATGTTAAAATTTAGGTCCAAGTCCCTGACTACACTGAGATTCCTGGCCTGGTTATTGGTCTTGAACGTGGTGCTTTTGGAGAGGTCTGAGTGTGCTTCTATGCCAGCTAGACAGAAAATGGCCTATTGAGCCTGTTTTTTCACAAGAGAGACTGTTTAACACAATCAAAATGCACATATCATAGCATTTAAAATGTGCTCTCCTGCAGTGTGTCCTGCCACAACAAACATTAGGCATACTGCCTGTGCCAGTGGCCAGCTCTGAGCCTTTGTATTTGATTACATATTGGGTTGAAGCTTGGGTTCTGAACTAGCCTGACTAAAAGATTAGTTGTGGCTGGTTTGAAGAAATGCAAACAAGGCAAGGCGTTTTTTCCCCTATTGCAAAATAAGTATGCATGGAGCCAGACCTTTTGAGAGGGGTCTGACTATGCAAGATCTGAAATGATTTTGGGACAGTTGCTGGGATATGTCATTGCAGGGAGAATACAGGTTTGCAACACTGGATCCAGGGAGAAGTGCAGTGGATGAGCTGGAACAGAACAAACACATAAACAGGAAGACATTCTGTTACATTAGATGGTATTTTTTGAAATGATATACTGTGTTTTCATATTGTTCCTGTGTCCTGTGCTGATTGAGCATCCTAACCCAGTACAGCACCTCATGAAAAACAGATTGGAGTTATGTAAAGAGATTGCTACTGTCACTTTGCTCCTTCTTTTTGTGTGTGTGAGCTGTGAAGTGCCACATCACATTCAGCAGCCTTTTAATTATGCACATCCAGCACAGAGCAGTTCTCTGAAGAGGAGAGAACAGAGTTTGACACCAGACAGTGTGGGAGAGATGAGCACAACCACAGATTGGTGTCAGTTATGTAAGGCTGCATTTACATGGCAACACATGGCCTCTTTTTAACCCTTTTTTAAAAATCATATTCCATCTTATTGTTGGAAAAACAAAACATCAGATTCCTTCTGATTGTATTAATGTGTTCAAACAAAACCTCAGGTGGTCAATTAAGACACTATTCAAATGTGATTTTATTGCATATACACTAACAAAGGTTTACTTTGTGCTCTACTTCAAAGGTCAATAATAAACATTCAAGCTTAAATAAATATTGTTTCATACACAGTTTTATGCGAGTCTACTTATCTTTAAGCTAATATCATCAAACATATCAGCTAACAGTCATCGGAGTGCTAAATATGGATTTAGTGGCTCTGGTAGTAGCAGCAGTAGTGATGTGTTATTAGCAGTGACGGCAGTAGTTGCACAAGTTGACAGTGGCGTAGCACAAACATCTGGGGCCCATACATATGCAGCCTCAGTGGGTCCAGTTCTTCGGTGGCCCTGAGAGCTCAACGCACCACAACTTAAGATAACACATGTAAATACACAAGATACAAACAAACTGACTCTTCGCTAAGCACCGCCCTCCTTAGTTACTGTTGCTACACCTGCCAAACTTTCCATTCACACACTGCATTTATGCAGTTCATGGTGATAAAGGTGGCAGATTTGACATTAAAATTGGGAGTAATTGTTGAAAGATGAGGTCTTTGAATTCTCAGAGAAGTTAAACAAAAGCAGCTTCTCACTTCCTGCTGACGACGGTGGATTTTGTCTGTCAAAATAATGACTCACAAGCAGGATTCATAAGCGTAGCTGGCTGATGTAAGCTAATGCTAACTCCTTGAGTCAGCTGAGAAGTCTCCAGCTGACCTTTTAATGTTTCCTTCTGACACGTTTTAAAACAAGAACATTGTGAAAGTGTTCATGTAAAGTTAGCTAACAGCTGTGTACATGATATAATGTTACGCTAAAAGCTAAAAAAATAGCTTATATCTAAGCTATATCTACATGATAGACAGACAGAAATACATTCATTAATGTGGGAAAAGGACGTGCAGATACTCAATTAGTGCAGTGTACCTTGATACAGTCATCCAGCCAGACCAGCCAGATGCGGAAGAGAGCCAGGATAAGAGCTCAGCTAATCCGGCTTAGACCTGTGACAGTGAACCAGAGTGAGATGCATCGTTGTCAGCCCACTTTGATTCTGCATCAGCCCACATCCTCCTCTTCAAACCCCCACAGAACAAATGCAGATGCAGTGGGATCTAACAAGTTTGTCTGGAGTTAAAGTTACTGCAGCTAGTAAGCTAGTGTTAGTTAGCTGGACATGCTAACATTCGCAGCTTATGTTAGAGCAGATGAAGACAGAGTTTAATCCATTCACCATGTGTGCTCTTGTGTTTCATGTTTTTGAGACACGACAAAAAAGAAGCCGACGTCTAGACCCGTGAAACACCGAGTATCGCTCTGCTCAGAGCCTCCAGATAAATGGAAAGTTTGACAGCTTTAGTTACGATTGCTAACCTATGATTGGACAGTTGTTGTTTGGAGGTGGAACTTAGCAAAGGGTCAATCATGAAAACATGCCTTAATTTGTTTGTTAATTCAGTATTTCTCTGGAGTGTCCGGAGCTCTTACCAAGAGAAGAGCGTATGAATATCAAGGAACCAATTCCAGCAGGTTTATTTAATATATTTCTCACCTCTTCTGTGGAATTATTGGAAATTCTGATCAAAGATGCCCTCACCTTTGTCAGTGCAATGAAATGCTGGAGTAGAGGGAAACGCCAGTGTGCTTGTTCATGTCCACTGGTGCGAAGGTTGTACACCGTTACTGAAAATATTTATTTCCAACCTGCATTCACTGTGCAACAAACTGAATAAAGTTGAGGTACTGGTGGGGTAAACAGAGATTTTTCTTCAGCTGGCCCTCTGTGCTTCATGGAGACGTGGTTGTGTGGATCGATAACGGACTCTGCACTGTAGCTGGCAGGCTTCCAGCTATTCAGAGCAAATCATGACACAAAACTTTCAGGCAAAAGCAAAAGGTGGAGATATCTGTTTTTACACCAGCAGTGGCTGGTGTGATGATGTGACTGTTTTAATAAACTGATACAGTAAAACATCATAACAAATAAGTCAGTAAAATCACATTCTAAATGGAACTTGCTATTCCTTAATCTTTCACAGCACCCAGAATAAGAGTGTGGAATACAGCTCATGGATACAGAACATCAAACAAGCATCTGCACAGAGTCCATGCTGACCTTCACAGACTTGGGCAGAATAACATTTACACCATGTGGATTTTGCAGCGTCATTAGTTTGGCAAGTATGTGGTCATAAACCAAAGTATGGGACTCTTGGGTCTATTTGGATCACCAAAGTTATTTCAGTTCAGACTGAGTGGGCATAAATGTCTGAACCCAATTTCAGTGCAATCAACTAAGATTTTAAACATTCCACACCAAACCACAAATGTCAACCACATGGTGGCATGAGAAGAAAAGCCAGGAGGTCATCAGAGTCTGCATGATTTATCCTATGACGACCACAAATGTCTGTACCACATTTCATGTTTCATATTTTCAATAGTTGTAATGTTTCAGTCTGGAAAGTGGTGGAGCTCCAACAGATGGACTGATACCGCCATCTGTAAAGTGTTGATAGAAAACACTCTAGTGTCTAAAATGATGGTTATCAGAAAATGAGGCTCAGTTCTTCCTTCCAGTTGAGGTCTGGTAACCAGGGCTTAATCTGTGCCAGATCCTGCCTGAACAGGATCTGGTACCTCCCTGATTGAAACCAGCACCTATTTGATTGGATCTGGTATGTCCCTTGTCACCAACAAAATCTCAGGGGTTTATTGCTGTTTGTGTGATTACAGGAGCGCATCTATGATGCGCAGATGCATCCAGACGCATGCTTCAATGGAGACTCGATGCAGGTCAAAAACCAGTGTTCCACTCACCACTGCAACTTTACATACATTTGTCAACTATAACTGACTTCACAATCAAATGTTAGGCTGAGTTTCTGAATAGTTTGATTATGTTGAGCTTGAGTATATTACGCAGCAGTCAGAGACCGCTCGCTGTCCCTGTCTGTCTGACTGCATGCTGCGTCTGTGAGTTGCCTCACAGACGCCTCTCCCTGCAAAAACTGATCTCTGTTTGATCGGGGTTTTAGTTTTAGACATCACTTTAAAAAAAGGATTATGTGAACTGTGAACTGCCTGTATTTCGTCGCTTGGAGAGAAAAAGTGGCGGAGCATCACTCCTGTGCTCTCTGCAGCACCAAGGCTTAAACTAGAATATATGCATTTCCTGAAGAAAATGCGTGTGATTGCTGCATCTGTCGCTGCATCTGCTGTTGCCGCCGCCGCCTCTCGTGGGCCCAGTTTCTGACAGAGTCCCAGCAAGAAGTGTGGGTGATTCATATCTGATAATGCAACCCAGAATTGGTGGCTATTGAATAATGCATTGAAAACATATAGTCACAGGTCACAGGGTGTTGCTATTGGCCCTACACTTTGCTGTGTCGGGTACATGTTTATAAAGAAACTGTGAACCAAGCTTCATCTTGTTAAAGACAACAGAAATGTAGAAATGTCATATTTTACTATTACTGTATCGCCTCCTGTGGGTAGAATTGTATGAAATGTTACACACTTGTGCATTGTGTACAACTTGCACAAATCTGTTTGCAATCCGGTGTTGTATTGAAGAGTTACGGCACCTTACGTGCACTAGGCCACGCCTCCAAATGTTTGATAACCAGTTACAGACAAAAATAGCAAGTGATAGCATGAAAAAACTGAGTAATTTTGTTTGGGGTCATTTAAATATGATATGTATCAAATTTGGTGAAGACTGGATGAAAAATGTCCCCCCAGTGCCTCCTCCTTTAGCATCACCCCTCTGACTGAGCCAGTGAGAGGAGGGGAGGAGGGGGGCTGCAGATCAGAGCACGTCTCACAGAGAATGAGTGAAAGAACACCTCTCAAACACCAGGTTTTTGTGCAAAGGCCACGCACATCCAATCCCCAAAATAACCACATTGACAGAACCACATCGAGCAGCTGAAGGCAGTGATGTCGATTTTGTGTTTGTAGTTCTAATAATGTGGAAACAGCCATGATGTAGGAAGCTTCTGAGAGAAGAGACA
>JAJHUR010140153.1:0-28042 GCA_027495735.1 Lutjanus campechanus | reverse complement strand
ATAGATACACTGTACATAGAGAGATTTTATATAGAACTTAATGATCCTATTTCCTGTAGAGTGTCATTGGCATCGCAGAAACTTTCTGTCCTAATTATCCATTTCAGCCTGTCTGTTTCACATCTCTGCAGTCCCTCATTATCCCCACAGCCACCTCACAGTCTGCTCAGTGTTACATTAGTAAAATAGAGCCTTTGATTTGTCCTCAACAGCACAGACGTTTGAAAAACAGAGCAAGGAATGAGAGCGAGAAAGTGAAACAAAGAAAGGGAAAAGAAGAAGGCGAGAGGGGGGAGAAAAGTCTTCTATATTAGCTTGGACGTGGCCTCGTGTGTTGAATATATTGACCATGTCACCCTCCAGTTTTTGGGGAGAAACTAAATTCACGGCCACACCAGGGATTTGATGCATCACAGACATAATAGGGGATATTTTGGTTTGCTCTCTGAAGTATGAGAAACACCCCCCCTCGATGTAGGGAGTGTGAACTGCCGGAGGGCATTTGTAAAACAAAATACTTTACTTGACTGTGGAAACAATGAGTACACACAGTACCCCCCGTGGTTGTAATGATGCAGTGAAAACCAATTCGACTGTTCTTGAAACAAAACTGCCCTGATTCGTAGGGTTCTAACGCAGTATGGAAAAGTATGGATGGATAGATAAGGAAAAATAAACGTGAGTATGGAAAAATAAATACAGATGTCCAGACTATTGCCCCTATTCTGTTTTCTAAAATATAAAATTCTGATATCTGAGAATAAATTGATCATACAAGCAGAGTGTTCTTCATGGACTTTGGAGCAGTTTGCCCGATATTCCATCAGCTTCTTCATTTTAGTCCAGTTATCCAGGTGGAGTAAAGTGTGCAGAGTAAAAACACTTTCTCCAGCTGTTCCCAGGTTTTTGAAAAGCTTCTTCCTTTACAGTGAGTATTAATTGTATTGTAATGAATCATTTTTTTATGCTTGTTTCTGTTAAAATGAATATGTTATCAAAAAAAACTATTGTTGAGAACTGGTATCGACACCAAGGTATTGATATCAGTACCAGTATCAAAGATTTTGGAATGACACCCAGTCCTAAGAAGTGTGGCGTGTGACTGAATGCACAATCATACGCAGAGCCTGTACATCATGTTATAATTCATCCATGGCCACAGCCTGTAAAACAGCCTCAAGTGCCTTATAACTCTACCAAATCTGGACATTTACAACCAAAGGTTGAAAGAAAATGCAACGACATTTTTGAATTGCATTTATTCACTGCATTGGTTGTTCAGTCTGGGACAGTTGTAAGTAGAATTCGGGACAGTTGCGGGACACTGTGGAAAAAAGTTAATTTCGCGCCCTGTCGGTAGCACCAGTTAGCTGACTTCCTCTTTAGGCGGACACGTTTCACAGTGGGATGTCGTCCAACTTTCCACATAGAGGTAATCAATTTTCTTAAGCTGTAGTACCTCACTACAATCTTCTGGCAATTATCTGGCAACATAATAATAGCCAGTCCTGTCTCCTGGAAATTACATTCATACGCAACTAATTTGCAACAGCAAATATGTTTTGAGGAAAATATAAGGCCAACCCAAATACATTTCTGTTAACATGATGAGGAAATGTAGTTAGATTAGATGTCAAGTCCTAAAAATGTTAATGAACGTATCAGTAAAATGTACACTAACAATGTTTTACAACAAAATAAGCAATCTTTTCACACACTATCAAGCCGTAGTGACTACAGCATTATTTAAAAGTCAGCAGTGACTTGAGGTATGATATTTATTGATTGATATTTAACCAAAGAGCTTTTATTGCCTAAACTTACACAAAATGATGACAGTTCCTCACCTTAATCAAATTTCAGTCTGGATGCAAACCTGGAACTGTATTAAATTCCTGAACTTTGTACGGCCGACATCCACCTCAACTACCTCACTACAAATCCAGCACATTATATAAAAGTATTGTTTCAAAGCCATTTTGTCATTGTTGTTATTGTTGTGAACATAATCCAGGCAGGAATTATGTCACCACAGTGTAATTATGAAAACAATTTAGGAATAAAGAAACATAGATTTTGAAAACAATTATTTGCATGATAAACTGTTAGTTGAACTTCTTTTCAGACCGTATATCTGGGTATGGAAAAGTCTGGAATACTGACATGGAAAATGTGTAGGAACCCTGGACTCACTCTCGCCTTATTTCAGTGTGATGTTCTCCATGTTAACCTGTGTTTCTGAAACCAAGACATATACTGCACAGAAATATCTCTGGGCTACATTTACAATGCGCTAGCTGCCTCAGGCTCGCTTGCCATGACATTACGTCGGTCTTATTAAAGCACTGCCTGTACCTTACTGGCCATATTTCAGCACAGAAATGACAGCAATAAGAACCTGATCATGTTGGGTCACTCTGTTTGAAAGCAGCTCCTGCCTCTGCTTCCCTTAATTAAACCCACACAGCGCTCTTTCATCTTTGCATATTCCACGGCTGGGACATTGATACTCATTATTTCTTAAGTCTAAACACCAAGACTGTGTCAAGAATGCATCCATCACCGGCAGGCTTCTCGGAGTCAGCAGAAATTTTTCCACTCTGTCAGCAAATTTGGCAATTTGCAATTTTCTTACTGGGGTTCTGACATGTTTTTATCGCCGGAGATGACTTTCAAATGCAGAGATCATGAGGACGGTGGCTTGTTAGTCCTCTCTCTCCTAGCCCCCGCTCTAATGACAGTAATTAACAAGGCCACATTAGAGAGCCACCTCAGGAAGCGTCTGACTGTTCATTTGCATGGCGTTAATACCGGAGGACGCCGTGCAGTGAAAGACTCGCCATGAGTGCAGCAGTGCAGCTCTGCCTGTTTGGCAAGCCCTCCTGTTCTTAACAGCGCCAGGGCCTATTCTCCCATTCATTATGTGCCTAAAGCTTGAGTTATCCTCTCCTTGGTACGGGGATGAATGTTATTAAAGGCATAGCTGTCTGACACAACTCTAATGAAAAATAGGATGTTTCTGAAGGTTATGTTGCCAGCTAGCTCAGAAATGCCTGCTTCATTTTTCCCACCCCAGCACAGGGCAATGTAATTCCCACCTCTTGATAGATCTTTTTTCTTAAGTTTTTTGTGGCTCTGTGTGCAGGAGCCTCATCATAAAGAGACCTTTATTATCCGTGTTTCTTCCTCTGTAGATGCTCAACAAAGGGCGAGACTAGACTTTTTGGCAGATCATACAATTGTGAAAAACTACATCCGTGTGTCCTAAAGTGCTGGGTTGCTGCTGTGTGGCTTTAATTGAGAGGCATAGCTGCATTTTTCATGCAGATAAGGGACTGGGTTTTATTTTGCTGCATATTATACGTAGAATTTTGTACTTCAAATTTCATAGTTTGCTATTTTTGTTATATAATCTCATATAAATATTATCAAAATACAAAGAAGGACTGTAAGATATGGTAAAAAAGAACATTTGCGATCATCTTGACAGATATTGCAATTTTGATATGATTACGATCAGTGGGAGTGATCATTTCTGCATCACTGACAAAATCATGATGATGTGATATTTGTTGGGGTCTATGCTCAATAAATATGTTTTCTGAGAGATTTCTAGGTCAGGGCATCTCTGCAACACTACAGTGCTTCATTATAATACTGTTTTGTCACACATTTTTCCTCTATCAAAAAATTACAGCTTCTGTGATTTGGATATTGCACTTGATCATATTGCAATTTTGATAATATTTTGATTAATTCTGCAGCCCAAGTACAAATAGAGGAGTAATAACACTACAGTATGCGGTCTTCCTTCAGATGACGCATGCTTGTGACAGAGAGGGACGACTGCTCAGCATTTAGGGTCAGATTGTACTTTTCAGAGCTCCGTCAGAGGTGGCAGGTCACGCTGAAGATGACCCAAACCGCCCACACTGACGGATCCCAGCTCTGGCCTTAAGTGTAAGCCCTCCCCTCCCCCTACTGTAGCTCCCTGCCCCGGTTTGGCCTCGCCAGTCCCTAACAGCCCCATCAGAGCCACATGGGAGGCCTGTGACAGACACGCAGGATACCAGGCTGCTCCAATTTAGCCCCATATTCAAATAAAAGACTCCTCTGCAAAGTCACCATGTCAACATCTTTTGTAAGTTCATGACTGTTGTCGTGGCCATGAACAAACACAACACTGATGTTACAGAAGCTCCTGTAAAGACACCTGCACCTGACGACATTATTCATTTTTAACCATCTACATTGAGGATTTATCAGTACAATGAATGCTCTGTAGTTTTTTATGGCTGCTCAGTGAACTGAAGACTTTAAGCATAATATTGATCTCATGTATAGGAAAATCATGTATAGTTTTCCATCCCAGAGGTGTGGTGTTAAAAATATGACAAATGAAAATAAAAATGAAACTTTGCGTTTGATCTTATTAAAACAAAACACCGGCAATAGTCTTTTGAAAAGATCTAGATTTACACTTCATGATTTGTTTATTTGGTGAATATAAATACCCTGGCTGGGTTTCCTTTCTCTTTTGACGTAAAAAAAATATTCAGACTTCATCACAGAATAACACTTTTAACTTCAAGCAGTATTGTGCTGATGCACAGTGATGGATGGTGGCTACAATCAATATTTTATTATTGTCTAAGGAAAAGAAACAAATGAATATATCATTTTATGTCTGAGTTTGAGTGATAAGGAAGATACTAACATCCTGTGTAAACTAGGGCTGCAACTAAAGATTTTTTTTTTTATTACTGATTAAAACTGTTGATCATTTTCTTGATTCATCAATCAGTTGTTAGGTCCATAAAATGTCAGAAAGTGTTGAACAGTGTTGATCAGTGTGTCCCAAAGCCTAAGATTACATCCTTAAATGTCTTATTTTGTGCACAACACAAATTTATTCAGTTTACTGTCATATAGGTCTAAAGAAGCCAAAACATATTCACATTTGAGAAGCTGAAATCAAAGAATTTTGACATTTTTTCTTTAAAAAAATACTCAAACCAATCAATCATTTATTAAAATAGTTCAACTAATTGCTGCAGCTCTAAAGTAAACAGGTAAAATTGGGCTAATGGGGAAACTACATTACCTCAAATAAAATAAAATAAAAACAAAATAAAAGTCTCTGTGTAAACACTACTAATTACAGTTTGAACTCTAAAATAGCATTATATATTTTCATTATGGAACACAGCTTCACATTTACCTTCTGAGAAAGATTTCAATTCTGCCAGTATTTCTAATGTTATTAGACTGATTTTGAAAATTAATAATTTAACAACAGTTTAACAAACTCTTCAATAAAAAAAAAGAAATCAAACTTTTCCTCTAAAATAATCATTGTTTTAATTTGTCACATGCTGTCTGCCTAAGATTAATGGCATTAAAGTTTTTTTCTCTTTATCTATCACTTCAAACTCTTGGAAACTCCACACGTAACCAACAAAAATAAAATGTTGCATGAAAAACTGTTTAAAGGCTCATTCTCACCCCAAGTCAGGAAACTATAATTGCTCAGTGAGTGATTTATACCTTTAAATCATCAGAAAAAGTGTTAACAGGGAAATAGAGCTGCAACGATTAATTGATAAGTTGTCAACTATTAAATGAATCACCAGCTATTTTGAAAATCAATTGATCGGTTTATTTCTTATTTATTTTCTAGTTTCTTCACTTCTTTGTGACAGTAAACTCAATATCTTTGACTTGTGGACAAAACAAGATATTTGAGAAAGTCATCTTTGGCTCTCTGGGAAGCTGATCAACTTTTTCCACCATTTTCTGACATTTTATGGACCAAATAACTTATCGATTAATCAAGAAAGTAATCAACAGATGAATCGACAGTGAAAATAATCGTTGGTTGCAGCCCTACATGGAAGTTCACCTTCAGGCATAAAGATTCATCAGAAATGATCACAAATGATTTTTAACAAGACAGAACACAGATCCAACAGAATTATCTCTCAACATGCTTTTAAAAGTTTTTTTTGCATCTTTGCTTCAGTATTACTGGACCCCTGTTAATATTTGCCACAATATTAAACTCACATTATTATATGCTGCTGCCATTTAAGTCAAATATTTCTCAGGCCACACTGCTGCCAGGGTTTTATTGTCGTCTTAGCTGCCTTGTCTGCTGTGTAATCAGCAACAGACCCTAAACACAGATGTTTCAGGGTCAGCCAGCAAGACCTCTGACAATTGGTTACCACCTCTTACTGCGTGTAAATCACAGCCAACGTCAGCGTCCCCTAAAAGTATGGGTATGTGGGTGTTCCCCTTGCCAAAAAAGCATGAGTTATAAGCTGATAGCAGTGGCACTTTAATGTTTAATTGATGGAACCTGAAATGTTAGAGTTGCCACCCGGGTTAGCTTTTTATATATTTTTTGTAAATATGACGTCCACTGGAGTGTAAACTGAAAACTGGCACTCATGAAATATACAGTATTTGGTCTGATCCTGTTCGTTAGCACAGGAAGGATGTTCTCATGTTAAATAAGTGACTAATTTAATTTGTTGACCGGCTGATCTCGTAGCTCGATCACCTGTGGAGCGTTTAAAAACATGCAACTATTGTCGCTGTTGTCTGGCATTGTGGTTTGTTAGGGATGTTTTTGAAGCAGCGACTCGCCGTGTCAGATTATGCCACATATCCATTTGACTTTCATAAGCTGTTTACGCTTCAGAAATTGTGGCAATGGCTTCTCTCTTGTGCAAAGGCTTTTACATATGTTGTGTGTCTCAGAAATGCTGCCCCAGTTATAGCTATCATTCTAAAAAAAAAAAAAAAAAAAAAAAAGAAAAGAAAAACAACCCCGCAAGGTTACATGAGGCTTGTCATTTTCAGTTTTCTTTTGTCATTTGCATCTTGTTTGGTCTTTGGGTAAAACACGCAAAGATCATTTAAGTGCAGAAAGGAGACGAGAATAAAAATAGCAGTGAATTCCCTCATCTGCGTGCCATAAAACAAACTAATACTTTTGATTTATTTCAACTTTCTCACTATTAACCTAATAGCAGCCCCATTATTTCTCCATTCTTATGCAAAAACTAGAGCAAGAGCCATTTCTGTGTGTGTATTTATGGCTTATGTTTTACACAAAGCCTGGTAATAATGTGTTTAATGTGGACAATATTGCTTACACATGGGCTCTTATTAGTGAGTGGTAGTCTGGTCTCAGGATCAGTGGCAGTATCCTTAAGGGATGGCCTCTCTTAGGGAAGGATGAAACAAGTGCATGTGAAAAAAACCCAGCGTGAGTCCTGTTCAAAGGCACAGACGAGTTCTGACTGGATTAACATTTATTGACCGTTCAAGCTTTCCCCCCTTTTTTTCTCTCCACCCTCTTTTTTTTATTTTCTTTTTCCTTTTTTTGCTCCAGGACAAAGATTCAAACTTAATTGCAGTGGCTGTTCCACCAACTGATCACCAATGTGCCAACAAAAGCCTCCCTAATAGGCGCTTCATTAAGGATTAGAAAGTCTCTATTACAAAACAAATTAAGCATGCTCTGATCTTAACCTATAGGTCGAACGGCATTACAGCAAAGTTTAAGCTGTTAGATGGCTGAAAAACTTATTACGGGTTAGCGCTGAGGTAGCAGTTTGGTATTGATTTTACGATAGCTAGGTATGATGATTTATGGAGTGCTTGTGTCAGTATAACAAGCTGAAGGACACACAATATCATCTCCAACATCATTAAAATTCAGAGGTCTCCAGAGCTAGCTCATCAAGTACTGTTCACCACCTTGGAATTTCACACACACACACATACACAAATGCATACGCACACACATATATAGTCAGAAATATCCGGATCAAGATAAGGTGTGTTTTCACTCAGGTTTTTTAAAGCTTTTTTTGTAGCACTTTGATGCCGTGCATGACATTGTGAGCACATCTCTGCTTTGTTTTAACTATTCTCTGCCCTGTTTTGTATTTAATTTGCACTATTTACAGCACGCTTATATTGTGATTTGTGTATAAGCTTGGTTAATGTTTATATCAATCGTACAGCACAGCAGTTCAAAAGGTCTACCCTCAACACAATCAGGTCTCTGAGCAGCCGCTAACAGAGTCTGGGCAGTAAAATGTGTGGTACACTAGAGCCCCCTGTGGGCACATGAAAGTAATGCTGGCTGCTTGTAATGAGCCATAGTTACTACTTCTATTTGGATGTTGAGAATTTGTCCCAATGTTCATGATGAGCATCATCTGACTGGTGTTTTCTATTGTTTCTAAGCTGTTTGCTATGATTTTCTGCTGCAAACCTTCACTAATCTGCATTCTTAACATAGGACTAATTGCTAAAAATGTAAATAGAAATGAATATAAATTTAGTCTTTTTTTCTTTTTATACTAGAAGTCACTTATTCTACTAATGTTACACTAGTCTAAACAGACATCAGGCATAAAGCAGTGCTTCTTAAACGTTATACAATCAAATATTTTGCTGTTTTTTGTAAATATGTCCCTTTAATTCCTCTTGTAAAGTCAGTCGGGCTGCCAAATATAAATAAACGATTATGAACTGAAATTGCACTGTCCACATCAAAATCAGCATAAAGCGACTTTGCAAAGAAAGATGTCTGTAGAATTCATAGTGCAGTATTTAGGGGAGGTGATAAAACAGACGCAAACAAATCATTTAGCTGTCATCTCACTGAAGCACCCCTCCTGCTTCCTCCCCCCAAAAGAACCCCAACAAGGAGACTTCAGACTACCATATCAGGTCGGGCTGTCCGAGGATCGGCCTGTGGGATGGAGGTAAAGCTTCTGGGCTTCTGTCTGTCTCTCTCTGTCTCTCAGATTCCTCTGGATCCACCCCCCTCCTGGATCCCAGATTCTCTCCATCATCTCCTCCAACCGTGAGGTCTAACCGGCAGGGCAGGGGCGTGTGGGCGGACATGCTGGGCGCTGGCAGCGTGCTCCGTCTGCTAGTGAGTAATGCGAGTACAGAGACGACCCCCTCCACCCCCACACACACCCCCCCAAACACACATCTCACACTCCTAGAAAGAGATGGGCCATAGATGGAGAGGCAGGCGCTCCTGCTGTGACTTGGCGCACCCCACTGGACAGCTGGAGACTTAGGGAAAGGAGACGCTGCCAAACATGCCTGACAGAGCAGGGGAGTGCTGGAGGTGCAAGGCTGGGCGAGGCCTGAGGTGGCTCCCATACCTGCAGCTGATCACCGGCCCATCATCTGTAATTATCTGCACTTATATACCAGTGAGATAAAAAAGAGGGATGGTGAACACACACATGCACACACACACGCATACACATGTATAATCACATTAAAATGCTACGAAATGAAAACAGAACCATTGACCAACCAATGAGTTTGGAATGAATGCACCTAATTATATTCCTCTGATGAGGAAGTTGTATCTGCTATAATTATTGTGATTGATATAGTTGTACAGCAGTAATAGGCATAATGTGCTCCTGCATTGTTTAGCTAATGCCAATTATATTGTATAACAACAACAATTAGCTCAAACTGCGAACAATAGTTATTACTGAGCCCAAGGCAACAGTGAGATCCATCACTGTTTTGTATGAGTCACATTTATGTTTAGCAAATAAAAGCAATCTTGACTTATGGCTGCAACAAATAAATACTTTATTGGGCAAATATTTTCTAAAATTTTGAACTAAAACTGAATTTAATGTCACAATTATAGTGACCAAAATTATCGTGGTTATTATTATTGTGATATTATTCAAATGTGCTGGAAATGTTCAAAAAGTACTGAGACACACACTGAAATCATTTCAACAACTTTTACTGTGAAACCTTGAAAACAATTTGAAATGATGTCCCATCCTTTGTGATTTTTGCTGATGCACAACAAACGCGCATTGCTGCTGTGTATGCGTCTAGGAAGACAGTTGCTAACTTTGGTTGAGACTGGACAGTATTTACTGTCAGTTTCTCAAAGCGTGGTAATCAAACATGGTTATCAAGACAATTAAAACCTGAAATGATAATAATGATCACGTGGAATTTTATCGTAGTTTATTGTGAAACTTGTAATTGTTTGATCTCTGGCAAATGAAAGCAATGTTGACTTATGGCTGCAACTAATAAATACTTTTATTATTGATTAATCTGGCAATTATTTTCTTGATTTGTTGACTAATAGTTTTGTCCAAAGAATGACAGAAAATCAAAAAATTATCACTAAAATTTCCCCCGAATAATTAGCCGAGGTGACTCATTGAAGTTACTTCTTCTATCTGAAAAAAAAGTTAAAAACCTGCTAAATTTAATTTAGAATTAAAAATTAAAAATTTAGCTATATTTGATATTTTTCCTTAATTAAAGTTTATTAAACTTTATGTTTAGTATATATTTTGTTTTATTTGTCTTTTTGTTGTTTATAATTATTAACATATATTGTTAAACTGTAAAATATCCTGCCTCCATTACATTTTTTCTTTTTGTTTGTTTAACATTTTTATTAATAATTATGGCACATAAGACAAAACAATGTCACTTTAACAATAACAACCATTAAAACAGAAAATAATCATGGTATCATCAAAATAAATGAATCAAAAGAAAAACAACTGACTGACTTTTATATTGTATATTATTCAACCATTACATATTTTTTTGTTTGATAACCACATTTGAAGGATCAGTTACTCAGAAGTTACTTCTTTCATCTGTATAACAATTTAAAAAAAAATTCTGTTTACTTTAATGTATTACAATGAAAAGGAGCAAATCCTCACACCTGAAAAAAACATGCAATGTTTTGCATGAATCAATTCAAATGAAATTTCTTGCAGAATAACTTTCTGGAGATTGACCAAATGATCAATCAACTATGTTGATGTGTATGCACTTTTTTTCACAACACATTATCATAAAAGCTCTTAAGAATTCTGAGAAAAATATCCGAAGACGGCATACGAAATGTTCCACTAAGCCAACAATTCACAAATTCTCCTCTCCGGGTCAAACAGCTTACACACAGCATATGCAGATTAGAGCAAAGTGTTGCAATCTACATCGAGACTCTTCATCATGATGCTGTCGTGCTGCATGGAGCTATTTTACAACTATAGCTTCTAATGCAGGATAGATCCCTCCTTGCTGTAAGGAATAACACCACTTTAATGTTATGAATATCAAGCTAAGCCCCCTGCAATGTGGCTGTGGCCCATTTTCTCCTCCTTCATTCTCAATCTATCTGCTTAATCTTGATTCATCAGTTACTGCAGCTTATTATGGAGCCCTGACAGCATGCTCGGGTTCTTGATAAATGACACTGCTCAGGCCAGATTCAAAATGTGAGGCTCAAGTGCCAATTATCTATGCAGACCTGGTTAATAAGGGGATCTCTTGTTAACTATCTGATCTCAGCGTGAGCATCATTTGTCATGAAGGCCCCGTGTTTACCTCAGAGACAGGAGTTCCCGAGACCTCCCCTGCCTAACATATGTAAAACCTGGATCTTTGTTCCTTTAATAACCTTTTATTAACAGCCTGACATCATGATTAAGTTTGGTCCAAACACGCGCACAATGAGGTACACAATTACCCTCACCCACTCACAGAACTGCAGCAGATCACAGTCAGAGAGAATAATGAATATTGAGCCGCCGTTTGATCCATTCCACATTGAAAGCCCAATTTGCTCCAGCACCTGGAGCTGTGCCACTGCGTGCAGTTTTTTGAGGTGATGATGGATACTCATGGGAGCTTATTTCCATGAGCACATCTTCTCCTGATTTGTAAAGATGATAAGCGCTTTGACCTTAACTCATCATTACAGCTCATTAAAGCTTTTGTTTGTTCCACCTTGGAAGAAGAAGAAGAAGCTTTTAAATCAGCTCGTCACCAAGCATTATGGCTCTTGACTGTTAAGAAGTTGGGAAATGCTGCGTGTTTGTGTTTTAGTTTTCATTTAGCAACTTCTCCGAGGTCTCAAGGTCTCAGATTAATAAACACTCGCTGTGGTCAGAAAGTGCAGAGCAGCTGAGGGAGGTGAGATGCCCCCTGTCCTCTCTGAAGCCCAGCATCGCCATCCTGTCAGCCACATCTTGATGTCTGGCTCGCTGCTCGCTCTTAGTGTGTATTCTCTTCCTGGGAAAGTAGCAAATAAAACATTTTGCAGGTCTGCATAGCCAAGGGACTTTGTCTTCCATCAAGAAACACCTCTAGCTCGTAAGTGCAGAAGTTGTAAAATACTTCCAGACAGCACTTTGGAACATTCCTTTTAACCTTAGTTGTCCAGCATGAAATATAGAAAAAAAAAATCATTCTTTTAAATAAATAAATAATTAATCAGTGTGTTTTCTATTATTGCTTGGATATGGAGTCAGTAGGAAGCCAGGTGGAGCGATCAGATCTTCGCAGCATCCCCACTTCCTGTCCCCCACAGAACGCGAGACTGTCTAGGCAGCATCTGCCGAGGAAAATAAAGCCCCTTTTCCTTCTCATGTAGAGAAGATCATTTGCATAATATCCCCCTCTGTAAGGTGAAAACAGAATAATAATTGGTTTGCCCTTTTCTCTCTGTGTGTTGTAAAACAGTTAGGAATTAATTTGAGGATAACTGTGCAATTAATTCTAAATGCTAAAGATGGTGTGGGGGCTTTGATTCAAAGGAGGGGAAAGGATATACAGACGGAGGTCATGAAACAAAGACTTTGTGTTTCTGCTGCTGCTGGAACTTGCTGCGTTTAAAGTGTGCATGTGGGGGTTTTTGGAGTATTTGGTTGACGTTCATTTACCTCTCCACATTTATTATTGCTCTGCCAGTTTAGTCCAGAGTTACTGTATATATGCTCAGCTGTGTTGTTTGGATATTCTTGTCTTAATGATGAATAATAGTGCTGCGGGAAAAAAGGTTTCAGGATTCATGAGTCTGTTTTTAACCTCGTTACACAATGCTGTAAATTCCACATGCATCCCCATTATAGCTAATGAGCAGCGGTGTAATCAGTGCCTGGCTGGGTGTTATGTTTTTGTTTTATTGTTTTCTTTTTTTTCTTTTTTTTGCACAAGTACTGTGTTTACAGTGAGGGAACACGCTCCGCCTTCCTCAGACAGGTGCCAATAACAGCCTCTGTGTGTGTGTGTGTATACCCTTGAAGGTCAACATGAAAAAGGGTAGTTTGACATGACAATAGAGTTGGTCTGACATTAGAGTTAAAGGGATAGTTCGGATCATTTAATGTGGGATTGTATGAGATACTTATTGATAGTCATGGCAGTCGGAACGCCCCCACTTTGGAGAAGCAGAGAGGAATACCAACATGGAAGCTAAGCAGTGCACTGCTGTGGAGAGAGTCAGCAACCAAACATATTTTAACTACTTAAAAAGAGCCTGTCTAAAAAAAAATAAATAGCAGTTTGTGTGTACACTATACTTAGAATATTTCTACCGCTTTATCTTGCTGTCAGACAGCCTTTGACAGGAAACTACCGTTACATAAGGCAAATATCTCTTCTCTCCAAACCAGCCCAACTAGAGCTGCAGCATTAAATCAATTAATTAATTATGAATCAATCATTAAATTATTTGTAAACTATTTTGATAATCACTTTCACGTTTCTTTGCATATCTTCCAGCAAAATGCAGCTGAATCAGATACTTCTCAGCTTGAGGATATTAAATTTAACTTTTATCCATGCAATCTCATTGCACAATTAAAGGCTGTAAATTAATCAGCTTTTTTGCCTGCAAGTGTGACAATTTCTGGTTTCTGCACTCATATGACAGTTAACTAAATATCTTTAGGTTGTTGGCATAGCAAGACATTTGAGGATGTCATCTTGGGCTTTGCGATACTCTGATTGACGTTTTTCACTATTTTGTAACACTTTATAGACCAAACAACTAATCAATTAATTGAGAAAATAATCAACAGGTTAGTCGATAATGAAAATAATCACTAGCTACAGCCCTGAACCAGACTTCACTGGTGCAATCAGTAATTTTACCTCACAGACCAGACCGGAGTTGCTGGTCTACCGTTGCGTCAATCTGTTAGATGGTTTGTGTTATTGTGTGACTTTGGTGTTTCAAAAGGGAAGTTTGGACTCACTGAAGTCACACACCAACACAAACAAACTAAAACAATCAAGGAAACCGGAGACTAGAATCTCCTGTTCTGCTTTGTGGAAATGACTAATTTCCTCTATGAAGTTTGGTTGGTTTGGAGAGAAAAATATTTTGCTTATGTAACAGTGGTGTCCCATCAGAAAAACGTTGGGAAACCACGTCGAGAAGTGGTGAAAATATTATAAATATAATGTACATTTAAACTGATATCGATTTTTTTTTTTTTTTTAAGAGAACCTTTTTTAAGTGGCTAAAATACCTTTTCTTGCGGTACATTTCTTAGCTTCTGAGCTGGTGCACCTCTCTGCTTCTCCAGACTCGGGGTACTCTGACAGTCAAAAAGTACTTCATACGACTCCACATTAAATAATCTGAACTATCACTTTAAGGAGATTTGACACAAACACATATCTGTTGAGCTTCCACTGAGGCCAGCCAGTGCTGTGATACTGGGACATACTCTTAAAGTGCTGTAGCAGTGGCCTGGACGTGTCTCCCCTCTGTAGCTTGTCCTATTAGGAGTTGCAGCTTCATTCCCCGATACTTCCACAGCAGAAAAAGAACACGCCTCGCCATGAGTCCCAATTACACCTAATGATGGCAAAAGGATGGAGCACATGCAGATTGTGCCGCAGTTCCTTTGTCACGCCAGGCACAAGGCGTGATCATTTATCACACCAGTCATATCCTGCACTCCTCCCTGAGCACAGACAATGAATCCCAGCCCATCATCCATGCTGTTATTTGTGTTTAACTGCCAGGAAAAGGAAAATAAAAGCCCAGTTACAAGGCGTTGCACGAGCACGGCTGTATCCTGTAAGCAAAACGTGAGAATCTTCACCATCAGGGAGGAAATGCTGCCGTCCCCCAGTCCTCAGAATAGATCTGTCCGGACAAAGTCTACACACACAATCAGACGTCTTTACCCTTTGTCTTTAGATAATTTTGTTTTCAATCAATTTTGGCTTTGAAACCCAAATGAGCTGCCTGTAAGGTCTGTGTGTTACATGTTGAGAGGCGGGGGAGAGCTTAGTGCGAGATTTGGGAGGTGCTGTGTGAGTACGCGTGCTGCTGCTGCAGAGAGGCGGCTCGGCGCTTGTCAGTGGCTTTCTCCTAATCCTGGCCTGATCTTTGTGTTTGATCCGCAGCATGGTCCTGAGACAGCATGAGCAGCAGCTATTGCTGTAATTTAAAGTCAATATTGTACTCATGATCCCTCTCCCCGGGCTAACCGAACAGCCTCTCACCGTGATGGAGAAAGTCATCTCTGCTGCTTAGAGGGAATCCTCAGCTTGAGTAGTTCTCCTCTCTCTGATTCTCAAAAGAAACCTGGCCTGTGGATTGTGTTTGTTCCTGTAAAAAAAAAAAAGAAAGATTTGGGATTATATTTGATGTTTTCCTCTTTGCTGGTATCTTATCTCTTTCCTGACAGCTGATACGCCATCTTAACCTTGTGCTATGAAGTGCTCAACTCTACAGAAACACAAAAAAGATACTGGACTGAGCCTTAAATATTTCATATTTCATATAGGGTTTCCAGGTCCTTAAAAAGTCTAAAATCCAATAATCAGAATTTTAATCAGTGGTAAAAAAAAAAAAAAAGAATTTTACAACTACTACAGTATTTGATTTTCGATTAATTGTTAAAAGTAATGTTTCATGCAAAAAATGTCAGGAAATGTTGTTGTCATATTAAACTAAATGCCTTCAGGTTTTTGACTGACAAAATAAGACACCACTGTTGACTTTGAAAAACTTGGATGAACATCTTTCACTATTTTCTGGCATTTTGTAGACATTGCAGCCCTAGATTAATCATGACAGTTTAGTCTTTGTTGTTATTGGATAATCGCTAATAAATAAGCAAATTTGTACAGGGGCAAATAAAAATTGACCTCAGGCAAGTAGATTCTGACCCATGTGCCTGGTTAGGCGAGTAAAAAATAACATTAATGTTGAAACCTGTTAATAAATCAAAATGTTCTTAAAATGCCTGAAATAAGATTTTGACAGGTCTTAAAAATTGATTGGATCATTAAGTTAATAGTACTTTTACAAAGTTGCATTAACTTCAGTCCTTCTTTTAATGTGTATTTGTGAAAAATTAGTATTGACAACAAATTCAAAGCCCGTTGCACCTTGTTTAAGAAAACTTTGGGTATAAAGGTATTAGAGTGCATGGGAAGTCAGAAAAACATGAAGCCACTGTCAAAAAAACCACAAGCAAACACCTGCCATCACCCGATATCATATATTCCATATTCATATCGGGAGCAACACCACAGTCCGGCCTCAGCACCACGCAGTGTACACTGACAACGTTAACTCCTGCTGCTCCAGTATGTGGACAACATTTGGATGTATGCCAACATTCCTATATTATAACCCTACGATACATTAACTTTCAGTTCCACTCAGTTGAATGTTAATAAATTAATTTACTTTGCAAGTAATTCTAAATCTCCATTTTTTCTTCATATCCTTTGTTTTGTTTTGTTTTTTATTGTCTCGTCGGGGGTGTTTTTTTTTTTGTATATATCTTCGTATATATCCTAATGGCCGCACATGCCGAAGTCTCGCGAGATCGACGCCATGTTTACATCTTACCGGCTACATGCTACAGCTGATATTTCAGCTAAAAACATGGCGTTTTTTGCGGTTGATTTTTAATGTCGCGGCTTGCAGACACTTGGATTACACCACACAAGCAGGATGGAGACATTTTGTGTTTGTTTTGTGTGCTATTTTTAACGTTTTATCCGTGGTCACCATTCACTGCCATTGTACTGGATGAGGCTGCTACCCTGTTACTCCTAAAACTCCAGGATTGTTTGGTGTACTGAAGATCTTCACTTATCATCACATCAGCATAGTGGTGAGTACATACAAAATGGCTTATTCTCACAAAATGGAATATCACTTTAAATTTAACTTGTTTAAACCAGCAGAAACCCTATCCATAGTTTCATTATCCTGCATAATTTAAAACATCAAATGTTTCCTAATCTTTGAGAGCAAAATGTGAATACAAATAGCAGGTTCTCAGATTCTCACTACTGTATACATACATATATACATATATATACAATATTACAATCGTTCATAAAAAGTTACTGTTTGTGACCCTTCCTACAAACCCCATCAGCAATTGTTATTGACTCCAGGATCGGCCTAACAAGCCCATAGTGACATCAATAGCTTTGATGATTCATTCAGAAGCACTTTAATAGATCTAAGATTAGAAATGGGGGTCTCATCCACAAATCTCCTCCCGTGTTATTACACCGAGAGCTAAGATATTTATCCTGTGTGACCAACGCGAGATATATACGGGTGGCTCAAGGGCCCGTTAAATCCATACATGTCATGATCTGCAATGTGTTACACTAAAACTTTCGACAAAATGTGCTGCTGACAAACACTTTGATTGAGGCTGCACACAGCTGTAAATTTAAAAGCCAGGGTCAGTGAACTCTCCATAGATAGAGGTGAAATGTCAAAAATTGATTCCTTTAGTGGCCACAATTTGTTTTGATATAGTGTGAACCTTTTATTGTGGTGCTGTTTTACTATTTAGCGTGGTGTTCCTGAAGGTTTTAGCTTCAGCCAAAAGGCTGCTGCTGCCAGCACTGATTACCATGTACAATCACAGGAGGAAAGGACCAATAATTTGGATTTTTGTGGCAGTCTACATTCATTTTCGAAAGGTTAAAGGGCTTCATCCAATAGCAATACATTGAGCTGTTAGGAGATTGGTTTCTTCATGAAACCATCCGTGCATTCTTGTGCTGAAAGCATTTAAACATACACTGTGGAAGGTGTCGTACAATAACACATAAGTAAAACAGTATCTTTTTTTAAGGAATGAGTACTTTTCATGTTCCTTTTTTTTTAAACTTACTTACTAAACTTATGTTACGTACTTGGACTCTTCACTCAAGTATATTTTTGAGCCAGTCATCTACTTTCTACTTTATTCTTTTGTTAAAACTAACCTGCTCTAAATGCTGCTGAATGCTGGCATGGAGGAGAGTGTGTACGGATCACATCCACAAGTTGCTGCCTGGAAGAAAAATATGCACCACCTGTCTTCTGACCAAGATGTGGTGATGATAAAGCAAAACCCAGAACAAGAGACAGCTTCCAGACAATCCCAGTCCACATCTGGCCACACTTTTTATACCAAAAACTAAAAAAGACAACAGTTACATGATGATGTACTGCTGTGCCTCCTCCAAAACACTGAGAGCCCTGCTTTTAAAAACTCCTCTTCTTACCTCCACAAACAAACAAACTAGCAAAAAACAGGGGGGGAAAAAATCAAATTACACTAAACTTTAAGCTAATTCTGTTGAACTGTCTCACTCATAACTACTTCACCATCTTCACTACTGTACAACCACCAGGAATGGGCAAAGTATTGGAAACACTAAAACAACATAGTTCTCCTTGTAGTGTTGAAATATACAACCTGAGCTGTGCAGTGGGCTACTGGACTGTAATTCTGAAATCACTCTTTAATCTGTTCATAGTTATAATTTGGGAGTGTCTTGAGTACAGCACTGACACCCCAGGGTGCACCTAGTCCTGCAAAATATCCTCATATTCCCTGTCTGTTATGAGACCATACAGAGCTAATTATCAGTGCTAATGACTGCTGCAAAATATCTGCTCTCACCATCACAGATCCAGCTACATGTTTAAGCCTTTGCTTAGTGTTTTCTTTCCTTTCTCAAAAATCCTGTTTATAAACAAGTTCATCAGACAATTTTCCTGGTTTTGGGTTTGTTGATCATCATATCGCCTTATTTATTTTAACACAAATAGCTTTAGAATACCACAGGTTGTAGCTTTGTTTTTCAGTAGCGTTGAGGGCTTAAAGCAGCAATATGCAACAGTTGCGAATTTTCAAAGAAAGACACGTCAGCTGTAGCGTTGTTGCCAGAGAGGCGAGTAATTCAATTAAGCATGTTTCCTCAATTTCTGATGACACGTTATGGTAATTTTATGATTTGTCACAGTAACTATATTACAGATTTGTCCTTTTAAATAAGTACTTTTAAAAAGGCTCTACATCCCTGTCTGTCATCAGAGCTGTGCATCTTTCCTGCCTTTTCCATAGTGATGCAGTTTTTCTGTTTTTAACACATTATCAGTTACTGTGTTATGGACTATTTCAATTATTTTGGCTACCTTCTGGCACAAGATTACCTTTGACTCTTTCTCAATTTCCCTTAATCCCTCATTTATCCCTTAAATAAATCTTACCCTGTAACACCACATTATTTAAATCAAAGCTAGGCTAAATCTAGGGCCATGTCTTTGAAAACTAACTGGAGTTCCTGCAACACCGAGCTTAGTCCGTATCTGTGGACGCAGACAAACGCCAGTGGCCCACTTATAACTTAAATGACTAGTTTAGTTAACCTTCCTGTTTAAGTCTAACATATTGTTATGACAGCAATAGTGCACTGCATAATTTCCATGGCATTAGCATCAGTCATCGGCCCGCCTGCTATAAATACACCTGACAGCAGAACTGTTTCGAAAGTGTTCTTTGCAGGATAGTGCACAGGACTCCAGAGGTGAGGTACTTTGATAGTACAGCTCATGAAATATTTGCTGACTTCTATCACCTATGGGACTACTGTTCTGATGGAGCCAATGATATGTGCCCCTATTAGTCTCTGAGGAGTTTTCCTAGCCCACTTTCACCCGATCCGTGCCAATTAAGTAGCAGAATTATGTATATTAGTTGGAGTCACTTGTACTTCCACGCAAAGGAATGCATATAGGGGAGGATGACAGAGGGATACCGTTGAATAATTAGAGTGAATTTTCAGAGCCCTGGAAACTCAATCATATGCTGCCATATGCTAACTATTTTTAACCTATTCTTTCCTCCTCTTCTCCCCTCTCTCCTCTTTCTCCTCTTCTATATTCCACTGTAGAAATGAAGAACAAACTCTCTGTCTGCACTGCTCTTACTTTGCCTAAAGTAATTGCTAAAAGTCTACGTGACGACTAATGAGGTTGGTGGGGCAAGAGCAGCCACCTTAAAGGGATAGTTCAGATTATTTGAAGTAGGATTGTATGAGGTACTTACAGATAGTCAGTGTATCACCTACAGTAGATGGCGGTCAGCACGTGTGGAGAAGAACACTCTCCACCTTCCTTAGACAGGTGTCAATAACCCTTAAAGGTCAACATCAGAAAGGGTAGTTTGATGTGACAATAGAGTTGGTCTGACATTAGAGTTAAAGGGATAGTTCAGATTATTTAATGTGGCATTTTTGTGGCAGTTGGAACTCCTCCAGTTTGGAGAAGCAGAGGGGACTACCAGCATGGAAGCTAGCAATGTACTGCTATGGACGACATCCAAAACAAAAGATATTTTAGCCCCTTGTAAAAGTTCCTGATAAAAAACATCAGTATCAGTTCATGTGTACACTATATTTCGAATATTTTCAAGGAATCATGGTCATTTATTATCATTGCACAACATAGGGTTGTACAATGAAATGAGAATTGTAGTTCCTTCATGCTACTGTACACACAAAAAACAACATAGATAATTATTTAAATTCAGAATCTAATGGTATGACATTTAAAACATAAATAAAATAAATATATACAATTATTTGCATGTACACATGTATATCTACATGCAGGAAATGATTCTTTTTAAATTTTTCATCAAGTTGAATGTTAAGAGCAACAATACAAAAGTGATGATAATATGGTCGACATCTTCACATTAAAAGCTCAACATCTCGGAAACTCTGTGTGAGCACAAGGCATCATCGATGTAAAAACACAGAGTCCTCCTCCCCTTGTCCTGCCGAAGTCTTGCATGCTGTGTCCTGTTAGCTGGAAGTACAACCTGCCCACCAAATGCAACAACTTGATCTGTGATGTTGGAGGTCTCTGTAGGATGTGGCACAGCAGTTTCTTGTTTCACATTTCTTGGCCCATTTTGTCCTTTTAATTTTACAAACCAGACATTAGCCCTGAGCAGCCTTAAATCCCAGCTGTAGCATGACTCTTATCCCCGCTCACCTCCACTCCTCCTTGGGTTGATCCACAGCGGTGCATTCAGCTGCTCAAGCTGCATGTTTGAAAGATGCCAACTGCATTGCTGATCCTCTCAGGGTCCACTGCTCTTTAATCCAAACCCGAGGTTTAATTTTCCAATGCCTACGAGTGTATTTCTGTATCAGATGGTGCATGTTTCAGGAATAAAACTAAAAAAAAGCACTTTAAAGTAAAGTTTGAATGAGCTACTGGCCATTGAATTTTCACACACAGCCTTTGCCATAGCTTTACTTTGCCATCTGATAACCTTTTCTGACAGGAAACCACTGTTATAGAAGTTAAATATTGCTCTCTCTTGCTCAACCAGACTCCACTGGTAAAATCAGTATTTTACCTTGTAAAACACAGGAGTGTTTTACCGCTGCCTCAACCTGTTTGTCAACTGATATCTACTGCAGGTAATACACCAATTATCGAGACCTCATACAACCCCACTTCAGTTAGTCCAAACTATCCCTTTAATAAAAAAGCCCTTTTAAAATTTTAAGTCATAATGCACACTTTCTTAAAATAAACTCCTTTTTAATCATTTGTAAGTATGAAAACAACTTTCATTCTCATGTCTAATTCTCATTTTCCCTCCATCAGTGATAAACAAGTAAATGGATCCCAAACGCCACGCATGAAAAAACATTAATTGAGCTCCTCAGACTTTCTGTAAACTCATTATGTCATGCTTGGTTTGTCATCCATACAATGCTCACAGCAATGGCTCTTTAGTCTTCTTTATGGTGCCGGGTGGTTTGTGGAAATATGGAGTGTCAGAAGCAGACCTCTAATCCTCACAGACACTTCCCACAGTCATCAGTATTCTAATGACTCACCACTGCCGTCCCAGGGTGTTTATTTTTAGAGATAGAGAGATTGATGAGATGCTCATATCATCCTTAACCACCAACTAATTAACTAATTAGGACATTCAAATGAAGACTTGCTCTGGATAATGCAGCGTGGCTCTGGCATGGGCAAACAGCTCTTGATTCTAACTGCTTGACTCAGCTTCGGGGAGGTTCAGCATCATGGTCTCTTGCTTGTGGTTCATGTTCGCCTCATTGGTGCCAAATAGTTCTGTTACATTATTGATGAGGGCAGATATTGATCAGACAAAATGGTGCTGCATTGGACAACCGCAGCACCAGTGATACCAACAGTATCAACTTAACATTTTCATACATATTCATGTATTCATGCTAATCAGACGCTGTGTTCCTCCTTACAGTTTCTCACACAGGTGCACATGAGGAGGCCTTATGTACAACCCCAATTCCAAAATAGTTTGGACGTTGTGTAAAATGTAAATAAAAACAGAATGCAATGATTTGCAGAAAGTTTTTTGACCTATGTTCAATTGATTACAGCACAAAAACAAGACATTTAATGTTCAGAATGATAATCTTTATTGTTTTCTGTAAATATACACTCATTCTGAATTTTGATGCCTTCAAAAATGCCCTCTGCAGATGATCCAGAATGCAACAGCACGTCTGGTTTTCAGCCAGCCCAATACAGCAAGTCACACTGCTGTTCAGATTGCTCCACTAGCTTCCAGTTGCTGCCCGCATCAAATCCAAAACCCTGACACTCATCTACAAAACAGCAACTAAAACATCTCCCACCTGCCTGAACTCCCTTATTCAGGACTATGCTTCCTCCTGTTCACTATGCTCTGCCAATGAAAGACAATTGATTCAACCACCACAACAGGTCCCTGTCTGGTTAGACTCTTCTCTTTTGTACTTCTCCAGTGGTGGAGCAAGTTGGCAAACTCGATTTAATCGGAGTCCCTCTCAGTCTTTAAGACTAAAACCCAGCTCTTTCGTGAACATCTCTGCACTTGATAGACTCTGTCAGAGTAGAACTATGCTTTATTGCACTTACTCGTGTTGTTCTCTCCTGACTAGATCCTTGAATGTGTTTTATTAGCTCTCAGATATACGTCGCTTTGGATAAAAGCATGCTTCTTGCTGGATACACGACTTCAGGTGCTCAACAATCCGTAGTCTCTGATGTCGTATTTTGCGCTTTGTATTGCACCACTCATTTTCAGTGGGAGACAGGTCTGGACTGCAGACTATGAAGCCATACTGTTATAACACATGCAGAATGTGTCTTGACATTGTCTTGCTGGGAAGTCTCTGAAAAAGATGTTGTCTGGATGGCAACATATATTGCTCCAAAATCTGTTGTACCTTTCAACATGAATCGGTCCTTCACAGATGTGACAGTTACCCTTGATACCATGGACACTAACACACACCCAAACCATCACAGATGCTGACTTTTGAAGGTAGCACTGCTACCTGGTTCCTTTTCCTCTTTAACCCGGAGGACACAACATCCATAATTTCTGAAAACAATTTGAAATGTGGACTCGTCAGGCCACAAAACACTGACTTTGCGTCAGTCCATCTCAGATGCGCTCAGGCCTCAGAAAGGTCAGCAGCATTTCTGGATGTTGTTGATGATGACTTTCACTTTGCTGAGACTTAACTTGCATTTGTAGATGCAGCAACAAACTGTGTTTATGGACAACAGTTTTCCAAAGTGTTCCTGAGCCCATGTAGTATTCTTTATACAATTATGTGGGTTTTTAAATGGAATTTTTAATGCAGAGCTGCCAGAGGGTCCAAAAGTCACAGGTCATTAATGTTGGTTTTCAGCTTTGCTCCTTACATGCAGAGATTTCTCCAGATTTACCTGTCAAATGTTCCAAAGTTGTTGTTTTTTTAGCTTTCCACAACTTTCTCAGTCATTTGTTGCCCTTGTTCCAACTTTTTTTAGATGTGGTGCTAGTATCAAATTCAAAAGGAGTGTATATTTACAAAAAGCAATAAAGTTTACCAGGTTGAACATTAAATATCTTGTCTTTGTACTGTATTCAGTTGAATACAAGCTGAAAGGTATTTACAAATCATTGCATTTACACAACGTCCCTACTTTTTTTTTAGGAATTGGGGTTTAGATCATTGATTTATTCTCAAGTTATATCAATCCAGCCCCTCATTGTCTGAAAACGATTGCTTATTTTTCAACATCTCCACTGATCTTCAATCACGCCCCACTTAGGCTGACTTTGAACCTTGAACTTACCTGCTGTGGAGGAATGAGGCCTTGAAGACTTGCCATGGCAATAATCTGATTGTCTGTATTATATTTAGTTTTTTACCATTGACTCATTCACCCTTTCACCTTGTTCTCACCATGTTTAGATGCTTTCTGGTCAGAACTGTATCATTATCCATCTCTTTGCACTGATTGTTTGCCCACCCGATGTAATGCATCAGCATTCTGTAGGCTTTAATTGGAAGGAGATATGGATGATGGCTTAGGCTGTCGTAAGTCCACTCCTTAAAAAGGCTAACATGTGCAGATATGAGCCATCTGAGCAGCCTACAGTCTCCTGATTATGATTGGAAATGATGCACCTCATTCTCAGCTTGTTTTATACAAGAAAAAAGCTTTTGACACTAACATTTGAGGGTTTAATCCCACATGGCTCTATTTTAAAGGTTAATAATCCTTTTAATTAAAGGATAAGCCTGGTATTGAACACAAAATGCAATCACCAAAGGATTAGCAGAGAGATGAATATAGCCATAGCAATTATTCCGATAATTAAGGTTTTAGTGCTGGACAGAGATGAGAGAGCTCTGGTGATGTGTCATAAAATTCATAGAGTTGTTAGTTAGGACGCCGTGAATATGTTGGTTGCTGCTTTACAGCAGCGCGCCTGCATGTGCACTCGGGGTGGTGGTGAAACATGGCGTCCCAGTGGATGGAGCCGCAACAGCTGTTCTTGCCTGAGCCTGGTGTTTCGCACAATATGATCGCTCCATCAGCGAGCCGGCTCTCCAAACAGCCGCATCTGCATTCATCAAACACACTTATCAATAAACAGGGCCGCGCTACAAATAAATGATCTCTGAGAGGGAACATAACAGCAAGCCTGGAAAAAAATGTCAGCCGTACACTTTAATCACTGATGTTGTTAATCAATAAAACAGCTTCATATCTCTTAATTAAAGTTTTATTCGCAGCAAATGTTCGCTGAAGCTGTCTGCATGGCTTTTGTGTTTTTTTTTTCATTAATGGAACCAGTTGGGGCTGGGGAATGGAGGTGGCAGCTGCTGATGACCAGTCACGATGGGGCACTTGTGTTTGTAATTGCATTTTGTCACCTACAGAGGGTGTTAAGAATCCTTGTTAAAAGCTGGGGGGAAATCTCACAGTAACAATTATTGTAGAGCAAATTACCAGGTAGGCAATATCTAAGCTGTCAGGAAAGGTTAGGAGAAATGAGAGGAAGAAGATGGACTATTCAGACATTCATCATGGCCATAGTTGCCACTTCCAAATTGAAAATTGGAAGGAATGCATCCTTCATTTTCTCAAAATTTGAATGAGTTAGTTCTGATTATTGCTGTGATTGACAGAAAGGCCTGGATAAATAAATAGGAGGGTAATTCATTTCTGAGCTTGTGTCTTAGATCCGTTCCCACACATCACTTCTCAGCATTAACAATAAATGATGAACGAGATGTGGCCACATGTGTATCAGGATGAACATGTATGTGAGCAGGAGCATGAACATGTATTAATAGATGTAATCTGGCCTTGGATGGTGTTGGGAGAATCTCTTCATTGGCACTGGCTGCAGTGGTACCATCGCACAGCGTTGCCACATGAGAGTTTCACTCCACCATCTGTCTCTTTTAACTCTGTATATTACATTTATACCACGCAGCTTGGAAATGTAGCTTCCTCGTTTTAATGGGAATGTGAGGCAACCGTAAAATAAATATTCTCTTTCCTCTGGCAAACGGGGTGTTGCTGGAGCCAAAAGCATCGTCCGTGTTCATTTGCAACAGCATTGTCCTTTGTATTCCATTTATGGCGAGCTATAAATTGAATTATTGAAAAGCTATTGTTTGTTGCATGAAATCAGTGAAGCAGTAAAGGGGTTAAAGTCAGAGAGTCATAAAAACAATAAGCAAGGGCGTGAAAAAAATCTACTCCAATCAGGATTGGGTCAATATTTAGCCCCTCACCATATCACAGGATTTAATAGGACATGCTCCATGTGTATTTATAGATTGCAGACATCTGCTGAAAATGGGAAAAGGTTTAGGCTTTATTGATTCTGGATTTTAAAAGTTTTACTCAGTAACACACAGGTAACTTTAAGTTTTTGGGGGAGGGGATATATTTTGGGACATGATCTAGTTTGGCAGAAAAGTAGGCCTGAGTCTGAGAGAAACTTCAGTTAGTCCTGTGGGTGCAGTGGACAGGCCGAGTTTTACCTGCTGGATGTCAGCTTGAAGTTTAAGTAATTAGATCCTCTCCTCATTCATTCTAAAACATATTTTAACACACTGTTTATGGATACTAGGGCAAATTTTGTGCATTTTCCTTAACTGATACTGAACAGGTCAACAATCAGTAATCACTTAATCATTAATGATTAATAAGATGCAAAATGCACATCTTATTCTCAGCTTAGTGTGTGAAACATCCATTCATGAAGCACAAACTGTTAAAACGAACAGAGTAATACTCGTAGCAAGGTTTGTTGTTGGCAACTGGACTTGATAGAGTTTTTGAAGACGTTTCACCTCTCATCCAAGAAGCTTCTTCAAGAACTCTATCAAGTCCAGTTGCCTACGACAAACCTTGCTACAAATACCAGGACCTGGATGACTGAGAACTTTCACAGACATGAACAGAATAATAAAACAACAAGACTGTCTCTGGAAACAGCTGCTCTTGTTCGCCTGTCTTTATTGAACAAATGACTCAAAGCGATGTCAAATGGAGTTAAATGATTTCTGTTTGTAGACTAACCAGGCAGACCACACCAAACTGTTAGAAAACATGTGAGCTCCAGAAAAATGGAACACAAAACATGCCTTACTGGTTAATACAGTTTAACTGGTTAAATTCTTAACAGGGATTAATCGATTCATGATCCTTTACATATACTATATGTAGAGTGTAGAGTAGGGTTGGGCTGATGGATGATGCTGTTGTCCATCGCAGTGGCTGACAGTCTTCAAGCCCTCCAATGTTACCAGTGTAACACTGTGATTTAAAAGCCGTCTGTGTTTGAGGTAGTGTGTCCCCTGAGAGTTGCCATAGAGTTGTTGCTGTTGCTGACAGAAACTATTTTTGTAATCTCTTACTGTTTTAAGTCATGTTTGAAGCAAGAATGGCAATAATTCATGAGTTTTCAATAGGGATGCATGATAAATTATCGGCTAATAATTGGAAATTTATATTATTCCGATGTAGCCAATAATATGTGATTTGACAGATTATATCAAAGCATTTAATTTGAATTCTTAGGCAAAATGCTCCATAAATGTAGTTGAAAAATAAATGAACATTTGAGGAGTGAGAACTGTTTTTGTTTTGTTTTTTGTAACAGTGTAAAGGATCAGAGCCGTGGAATATTATTATTCCCTTATATGAACTTTTTTGCAATACAAAAATGTTAATTTATCCATTATGTTATTGGTATTGACCGTGAGAAAAAAAGTCATTATCAGTTATCAAATTGGGGGGAAAAAAAATATTTTTTTCATTAAACTAAAGTTATTTGTCATATTTAATCTAGGGCTTAGATATGATAATAAGCTGGAAGTCTCCATATTTGAGAGGCTGAAAAGAGCATTTTCTGACATATTTGCTTGAAAAATTAAATGATGAATTGATTATCAAAATAGTTTAATAGTTTAATTCAGATTTGCCAGATTTATTTGCCAGATACGGCATTTTACATGCCCCAGGCAAGCAGGCAATCCTTATTGTTAAAGCCAGACTCACTTTTCAGTTTTGAAT